>JAFNEN010001143.1:0-69424 GCA_019343175.1 Oedothorax gibbosus | reverse complement strand
AGCAGACGATTTGGAACGCGCATGACTATACCGGTCAAATACGAAAAAGGTTTGACTTTTTGATCAAATTTCAAAAACTAGAGGGAAATTTTGTCTTGTACGTTACCTTAAATTGAGCAAAATTTTTGGGTTTATTTTAAATGCATTTTTTTTAAAAAAAACATTTTTTTTAATTTTAAAGGTCCTAACCCCCTTTTTAAGGAAAACAAAAATTGAGTTCGTCGAATTGCTCTCAGTTTCATCAACCACCTACCAAAAGTCATAGAATCTATGCCAGAAAAATTTCATCCCCCGTCTAAAGGCAAAAGGCTTAAAATAGTAATGGAAGGGTGGTCACGATAATCTGGCGACCATTTATGTATTGGAAAAAAGAACTAAATTAAAATCAGAACTTTTTTTTTAAAAATATTATTTCATAAGTAATTTGCAAAATATTTTCTTTTTTTTTGGGGAAACCCAAAATTTTGTTTTTTGGATTTTTTTTTTCTAGGTAAACATCGTTTTCTTGGTTGTAACCTATGTTTCCCCTGCCTGCATGGCGTTCACGTACACTTGGATCGGCGTTTTCTGGGGGGAAGAAAAAAGTTTTGGCGAGAATTCGGTTCCCCAAAATAAGTCACAAATCAAAGCAAAGGTTAGTAATCCCCAAGATCTTATTGCAAAGAAGCTAAAATAAAAATTTAGTTATATATTTTTGCAGAGATTTACTTTTAAGTGCCCCTCAATAGATTTTAAAGGGGCTTTTATGGTAAAAGATCTTATACAATTCCAATGGGAAAACTTTGGCCCTATTTTTAAATAAAGTATACGACATGTAGTCACGGAAAAAATTTCCAAAAAAAAACGAAGAAATTATTTGGGCCATTAAATAATTAATATAAATATAATTTAAAGATATTAAAATTTTTTATAATTAAAAAAAAAAATGTTTAGTATTTTCATGCGTTAGTGCTGCCCCTCTGTAGTTTGTGAATGAACCTTAATTTTTTTAATTATAAATAAATTAATTTCTTTAAAATTATACATTTAATTATTTTAAAGGCAAAATAACTTTTTTTTTGATATTTTGGTAATTTTGTGAGTAGATCCAAATTACTTTTTTAAAAAAGGGCCAAAATTTCCCCATTAGAAACTGTATAGAGATAGTTACCATACAAGACCTTAACCCTTTATGCACCGAATTTATTAAGTTTCAATTTTCATTATTTTCTTTGAAAACAGGATAACTAAAGAAAAAAGTTTTAAGAAGAATTTACTTTATCTTTTTAATTTTATGTCTAAAACCGAAATATTAATCAAAAAGATACACATTTCCCCGTTTTCTTAAGTTTAACAATGAAAAGTGAAACAGCGTCTTTTTAGGTAACATTTATAAGTACCGTCAGTACCCAAATTTTGGGAAAAAAAATTCCTTATCCCAGTATCAAAATATACCAAAACCCAGTAAAAAACATACCAGAACCAGTATTAATGATACTGGGAATTTTTAAAAACCCATATGACACGATACTGGGAATTCAATTCTGGTATCAAAATCAAAATGGGAATTATGATACTGGTATTAAAATCATACTGGGAATTTTAAAAAACCATTTGGGACAAGATCCCTGGGGAACTTTGATTCTGGTATTAGTCATACTGGGAATTTTGTTTACTGGTATTAATCATACTAGAAATTTTAAAACCGGTATGAAATCATACTGGAAATTTTTAGGCCGGTATAAAACCATACTGGAAAAGTGACTCGATACTGGAAAATTATAAAACTTGTATGTGGTCATCATATATGAAAACTTTCTTTATAATGGAAAATTTTACATCTGTATTACACCATCCCATTTATGAGTGAAACTGTTTATTAGCATATTATGATATAAAATCCAAGAGAGCACAAAAGGAGAAAAATTAGAAAATATTATATTGTCATGAAGTAGAAATAATATGTGAATCAGAATATAAAAACAATTATTATTGCGAATAGAATAATAAAACACACAAATTGTAAAGTTTTATGAAAGACTAAAAAAATATATTTATCTAATGCAAGCTTGATTAAAAATTTTAAGTTATAGTGTAAAGCAGTGAGGGGGGGGGGGAGCAATCTCCCCTACCAAAAGGGGTTCATCCTTAATGCTGAATTTTCAGTGTAAAAAATTACCAAAAATAATGATAAAACAACTATATCCCTAAATTACTTAGTTAAATAGTTTATAATTACAATACAATAAAAAAATCACAGTAAAATATATTTTCTTCGAGTAAAATATCTTTCTACTATCTAACTTCTATAATTAATTAATGGGCATGTTTCATATCTTGGGTGTCAACAGAAATGCTGAATAAAAATACATTCTAAATACTACATTACATAAAAATACATTCGATTTGGTCAATCAATGTATTGCCGGAACAGAGTACTAATTTTAGCACTGATCGGGCAAATAGCAATAATGAAAGCTAAAAGGAAATACAAGAAATTGAAACAAACCAATTATCAAATCCACTAATTACTTTTTTTAATAATTATAATTTTAGAATTCTTGCTTTCCAAAAATAAAAATAATTAGAAAGAAAATGCAACACGTGGGGATTATATCGTTCAAAAAGCCTACTGATTGAAAATACGCCCAATTCCGAGATTAAATTTTAATTATTTTAAAAACTAAGCTTACTGTAATTTTAAAATTCATACGTTGAAAAATAATAATGAAATTTGAATGAAATCGTCACATGTTGATCGCATCGTTCTTAAGCCTACTAATGGAAATTTGCAAATTTAGAGCAGCCCATTCAATTGCTAGAACTTATGTTAATTATTTTATAAATCCTTTATTCCTAACTATCTTTTCATAACAATTTCTAGTTGTTATATATTTTATAGCAGCTGTCATGGGTGTAGTTAATTTATTGTCACGTGTAATATATATGTTAGACATAGAAGTAAAAGACGTGAATGCCTATCAATTGATTAATTCGATTATAGAATTATATTCTTAAATAAAACCGAGTTTTTAAATAATCATTCCTAACAAAAACATTTTCTAAATTTAAAAATTTTGCCTTAAAAGTGCTTAAAAAGTGAACAAAATTCACATTTTGTTTCGTATTTATACTCGTTTTAAATGTACAAGGCAATGTAACCTACCTATGTATGTATACACCGCAAGTACAACCAATATTGTGTAATTAACTACATGTATAAGGTTAATTGCAAATCAGTAAATTCATGTAAGCTGTGATTGTAAAATGAAGTAACGATTTTCGTTTTTCGTGGAAAAATTTTAATTAAAAAGCAATTCCTTTAACAAAAAAACTGTTATTTTTGAAATAATGTAATAGTATGTCCATTGGCGCAAAAATCACAACTATTCCTCTTTAGTCTATTTTTTTTTTTTAATTAAACTTTAAAATAGTTTTATTTTGAGTTATAGTTTTATTCGGATGGGCTCACATTCCGTGTTATCCATTCAGCATTCATTCTTATATTAAAATTCTTTTGTGTTCAGGAGCTTATAAAAATATTCGCTGTATTTTTCGTTTTATTACGTTGCACGCTGTTCTTTTACTATGATATCCGGAAGAAAAAAAACTTTTATTTTTAAGAATGAAAAACACATCCAAATGCTAAGGGCTATCCTGAGTTCATTGGGGAAATAACTTCCTTTTCATTTTGTTTAGATTTTCTGATACCAAAAAAAAAACAGCTGAAAAATTTTTAAAATATTGGAACAAGTAAAATTTTAAAAATAAATTTAAAAGGAAAAAACAAAAAAAATTATATATTTTTAAACAAAGATTGCAAGTGATTGTAACCGAACCGTTAAACTTCCTGTTTTGTTTATTTTCCCTAAAGCGCAGGCCCACGCCGTGCGTCGCCGTATTTCTTTATAAAAAGAAGATTAAAAAACGAAATCAGGTAAGTTATTGTTTTTACAACAATTTTTATTGTACCTAGTTTCGGTATACGGGACTTTTATTTCTCGCCAAACTTGTTTGGCGAGAAAACATCGCGTAGCGACGCGTGATTAGACGATGCTACTGGAAACCGGGGAAATCAAAACAACTACGTTTAAATAGATGGAATTATTTATCGCCAACGTTCCGAAAAAGTCGCCGTATACCGAACTAGGATTTAACCGTTGCAAAACATTTTTTGCCAGAACTTTATTGAACAGAATACTGGGATGTCTAGGAATTCGTTATGTTCTAATTTTGCACTCGATACTTAATTGTTTAGGAAGGTTCCATTTGGTGAGCATAAAAGTTGATTATAATATAAGGCATACAGTATTAGAATGGTGTGTTGAAACCTCAGTATAAATGTTTCGTCGTGTGTGGTTACAAGTAATAGTTATCTCTCTCTATATATAAAGAAATGTCCTGATTGACTGACTCGTTCACGTTTAAAACATCCAGACAAAACTATAGAGGTATAGAACCAAGTTTTAGGAAATGACTTTTGTACTGCTGGCGTCAAAGCGATTTTTCGAAATTCGAAGCCAAACGGGTTTAAGTGTGCAAAACGTTAACCGATTTCTCCATAGGAATAGCATTTGAGCATCGTTTTAAGATATACTTCTCCAAAATTTGAAATTTCTCTCTACATATAGCATGTTTGTGCAAATTAGCAGCAGCAGGGGAACTTTGCGGACAGTTTTTTTTTATCCCTAATTGTATCCTGAGTCAGGTTTTTGTTTGTTTATGAAAATGGTATAAGTTAGTACGGCTATGTAATGTCCCTAAGAATTTTGGCATTGGTGGCTTTTGGCAAGTTAGAAATTTAACGTGCGTTTGTTGTATCGAGTTATATGGATTAGGGTTAGTTTGAATTATTGTCACACTAGATCACACAAGGGGTATTGGTGACGTGCATCATAGTTTAGAACCACACTCAAGTGATCAGACGACACCGAGTTGGCACTAAACAAAACTGCTAACTACATTGTACGCAGCTTCAGGGCTTTCAAGGAATTTAACGTGCACATCTTGACACTGGTTATTATTAGTTGGTATTATTTTGCTGCACTGTGGCCATTTTTTAAGTCGGCCGTCCGCATGAAAGGCGAACACTTTAACCCACTGGGCTCTTCCAGACCAATCGAGTTGTATGAAATATGCAGTAGAATGTTTACCACATTTGGCATTTTCGTGGCTTGGCAAACTTAATGCAAAAATTTCCAAATCGAGACAGGCTGTTATATCATAGCTGTTCGGGCAAAGTTGAAAAGGAGCCTATATGACAGCCCTCTAACTCCTGGAAGGGACCGGATATAATCAGAAAATCCTCTCATGCTGATATCAGAATGTGAAGAGATTATAATATCCTGATGGGTTGCTAATTAATTGAGAGGGGATCAATTGGTACAAAATAAAAGTTTTAATAGAGAGAAATTCTGCTTAAGAGTACTCTTGTGCAACCAGGGCCGGAAGATTTTCCGCTTGTAGGCTATGAAAGATTTGCCGCCATTTACACAATATTCTCTCCCTTCGGAGAAAGGTTGCTGGTTAGCTGCAAAATAGGGTCGTATGTGCTGTTTAAAATAAACATTTTTAGAATCATCTATGTACCTTTACACACTAAATCAAAAAAAAAAGGCGAATTTTTTTAAACTGTTCTACTATTTTTCTTTTCAACTTCGAAATCCTGGAGGAGGGGTGCAATTGCCCTTGCAGCGACCATGTTTGCTACGAAATATTATAACTATATATACGTTTTCGTTTAGGCATTAATGTAAATTATATGTTTTCTTTCTTAAAAATAATCGTATCTTTATAATAATTTTTTATGCGAATGCGTGGGTTCCTTTAAGGGTCGTATATTCTATATATATATTTTCCTTTAATGGGTCGTAAAATTTGCCGCCCCAAAAATTCGCCGCTCTAGGCTACAGCCTACTTAGCCTATTTAGAAATCCGGCCCTGTGTGCAACACCTTCTTTATAAAACTAATATATATATAATATATTTTTTTCTTTAGGTAATGTCTGTGATGGAAGATGTTTTCTGAGGCTATGTACTTTAATCAAAAGATAGATGAGGACGACGTTGAAATAAGCTCGTCCCATTTAAGTCCTATTTTAAAAGTCATGCCATCTCATTGTTAAATTATGCATCTGCTGTTAAATTCTGACAACGGTTTTGCTTCTGGGCCCAGAACACAAACCTGTCTGGGAATTGGAACCATCAGGTTAGACCGATCCGACCAAACATTGAAAGCAATGTTTTCTGGTATATATACTAATTTTTTAAAAATAATTTAAAACATAAATTGTTTGGATTTTGATATGGAAAATGTTTAGTGAGAAGTTGATGTAATGTTAATACATAAAATCAGTCAAATCTTAATGTGAACTTGAAGAAGAGTTGGGTGTGGTTTGCACCTTCCGTTCTGAAACTTTTAATTATGATTTGTAAATGTTTTAAATATTTAACAAATAATTCTGCATTAGTTTATAATACTCAAATATGCGATTCATATCGTTATAAATTGAAAAGGTGGAATAAAATTATTAATTTATTAATTTAAAAAATTATGAAATATAAAAAAAAACTGTTACAGTTCGAATCTTGTGGGGTAATTTTAGCCCAAGCGTGAATATACGTTAGAAAGATACCTTTTAGGGCTGTCTTATAGAATTAAAATTGTAATATTAAAATGTCAAAACATGAAAATTACAAAATTATATTCAAAACGGTTTTATAACAAACATTTACATTCCACTGCATCGCAGAATGACATTATGCAGATTGTACTTAATTAATATAAATATATTTTAAATTTCATTAAACAAACTTATCATTTCTGTATAATTCTGGGTATTGTTTTGTAATTTATCAGAAATTATGATCTATCATATTTTTTTTTTACATTTATATCTATTATCATCTTTTTTTAATGTGATCAATTTATGATTTAATTGTTATAGTTTATTTTTGCTATGGACTTCTTAAATTATCAGATTAAAAATGTATTGCCGTGCAACGCCTGGTATATAAATCTAGTTAATAAGTGGAAACTCAATATTAAGTTTAAGCTAACAAATTTTAAGGTTAATTAAATTCAAGTTAATTACTTTCAATAATCCTTTGGTCTCTGGGAATACGACTTCAAAGAAACATATTCAAATGCGTATTTAATTGACTTTCTTCGTTTATTTGAAAAATTGAGACATTTAACAAATAAAACTAGAATCCTTTTGGAAATTATGTCACATAATATTCTGGGAAATAAATTATTATCGTTGAATTTGTTTTACTTGACGATTGGCAAGAAATTAGCCATATAAAAATAAGCTTTCAGTGTAAATAATATGTCGCAATGTAATAAAATGGTGTATGAATAATAATCATCAAGTAGTGGTTAGTGCATTTGCGTTGTATTAACTAAAAATAAAATTTTTTCAATAACTCGGTTTATTGCGACGTAACCTTCCTTTTACAAATAGGCAAAACAACAACTAAAAAAAGGCTAATTTGTAATTGTAAAAGAAATACCTTATTGAACTGAATAATCAAATTTACGAGCATATTTAAAAAAAAGACATAGCTGTATTTTGGGGGAGCAATGACATAAGGGAAAAAGAATTTTTTAAACTAAGATACGCGGAATCACGCAATTAAAAAAAAATGGAATCTTGGTCTAAATATCAAGTAACTATCTGAAAAATAACTCACAGATTTGTAGCACGCATCAGGGTCTTATTGGTTGGGATGAGACATCAAGGGCGCTGATACATCAGAGGCACATTGCAAGTCCCTCACAACAGGAAGCGGTCAGGCCGGTAGAACAGTTTCGCAGGGACGCACACTTGAAGTAGGCTAGGCAGGGAGATGAGCGATGAGGATGCGGGCGCTGACAGGGCACATCAGCGGCGAGTCTTTGGGATTCGGGGAGTCAAGGGAATCCGGGCCCTGGAATTAGACCTCAGAGGGTGTGTGGAGGGTCCGGGATATCAAGGGGGTTGATAAGGCACTTAGGCATGAAGGGGCTCCGACATGTGTGCGAGCGGTGAAGTTTACGCGCTCAATATTGTTGAATTTCAAATGCAGCCCACTTATTCTTGAAGTTTAGTGTTTCATGTTTTTTAATGGGAAAGCTAAAAAAGTTCAGCTCTCTGGTGGGACCTCCATTCTCTCATTCCCTGGTGGCGTGGACTTGCTGCTCAATTGGTTTTGTTACGTTAGGTGACGTGTAGCATGGGCGTTTCCCACTCTTCGATAGGTTAGAAGTCCCTCCATGGGAGTTAAAAATCCTCCAATCTCCTTGTGTGAAACTTAGTCCAATTATTCCTTCTTCCCAGAACTGTTAATTGGCACCCCCCGCTGTGAGTCTCATAAAAAGCCACTTTGGTGTAGACTGTACGAAATTATTACCCCTATCTTGGCGACAGATGTCTTAACAAGACCCTAACAAAGAAACAGCTATCTATTTATGTAGATGGGAATTTAGGAAAAAGGAGTGGTGCGTTATTAAAAATAATTAATGCATCACGACATATATCTAAGTAAACACATCATAAAACAAATAAAAATTATTATACGAACAATTTGTGTAGGGGGAAAAATTAAATTCTATGAAAAACGAATTAAAAAAAATTAAATATTTATTCGTAAGGACTCAGGGATGTTTTAAAAAGAAAGTGTTTTTTTCAGCAAGAACCCTTAAAATAAAATTTACTTTCAATTTACTAAACCTTAGTTTACTTTATTGAAAAAAAAATATTAAGACAGAAGTATAGTTTGTTAAACAATTAAAACCCTGCATTAAATTTGCAGAAACTGTTTAGTAATTAATCTCCATCTTTAACCCTTTGGACTTTTATGAGCTAACTTCTATATTCATCGATAGTTATAAAAGCTCCACACTATCATGAATGATCATAAATGTTAGATCGATGTTTTTAATACTGATTTTTGTTCGTTATTATAAACTAAATTTTATTTTTAGTTAGTTTTGTCACTGGAGGTAAACAGACAGCCCTGCTTTTGATTTGCTTACATACGTATATACTTACCTTTGAACAGTTTTTGTTTCATTTTACGTTTAGTAGAGTTTAAGTATTTTAACAATCGTTTTTTCTTCGTGAACTAATACGGAAAATGTGTCTATATGTTATATGCTATTAGTTGCAATTGTACCTTAAAATGTTTTTTCCTCTCATCCCCTTATTTTAAAAACAACTGTTCATAGAACCAAAGTGCCAATTCAAAAATGAAAAAAAATCTTAATTTTATCTTAGTTTTCTATAACTTTAAAACATTATCTTATTTTATTTAAGAACAGATTTTGATTTATAATGAAAAATAAATCTAAAATTTGACGGGTTTTTTTTAGTTTTAAGCTCCGTGGGGCACGTGGAATCATTAATAGATTTTGATATAATTTTGCAGTATGTTTTGTACTCAACACAATAAAGCTTTCTCTTGCAGGTGGTGCACATGCTTGTAGCTATAATGCTGTTGTTCGCCTTTTGCTGGCTCCCTTACCACATCTACTTCTTGTACACCTACTAACAACGCCGAAGTGATCCATGCCCGTTTCATTCAGCATGTGTATCTCGCCATCTACTGGCTTGCCATGTCGAACTCATGTTATAACCCCATAGTATACTACGTAATGAACTCCAGGTAATTTGGGTTTTCGTATTGAAAATATGTATCTTTTCTTTAATTGAAAATTGACGATTGGAACTGTAACGCCTAAAGGGACGTCACAGTTACATATCGATCTTTGTCTTTAACCCCACATGGTTGTAGGGGATTTGCCACTCCGGAGATCTGCCACCCGGAGATTTGCCACCAAAAGAATCATTCGAATGATTTTGTCAAAGGGACCATCCACAAATGACGCCACGCTTGACAAGGGAGGGGGGAGGGTTCATGCAGCTGTAATTGTTTGTGGATATGGATTGGAGTGTGTGTGGGAGGGGGGGGGGGTTACTATGTAGAAATGTGGCGTAGAAAGGAGGGGGGGGGGGCGTTCCGAGCGATGTTCGAAAGCAGAATTAGAATAGTATCGAACTATAATGAACTAAGATAAGTAAGGATATAAGTTGACGCGTATAAGTGTTATAAAATTTCACAATTAATTGCATTGTCTACTCAGGTTAAGTTAAAGATTAAATTACTCCTTAAGCACGCATATGTAACTAGTGTAATACTTTTTTAAGGAAGAAAATAAAAATCACGCGGCTACAAAATTACTTTTGTTTGATTAGCGCTGTACTAGAGCCACAAGTGGGCTATTGTCTTTAACCCCACATGGTTGGGGGATGACGGGGGTTTTAATTCTTAACAACGGTCAAGTGACGGGCCGACACCTGAGTAGGCATTAAAACTTAAAGGAGCGGAATCTTCGGGTTTGGACATTGACGTAATTAACGTGCATCATCCATCTCAACATGGATATTTCTTCGTTGATTTATTTAACTTTATAAACAGTACCCGTGATGCGACTCTGCATAACTAGTCAATAGACACAAAGCAAACAGCCAAACAACGTTACAAAAGACGACGTTTTAACAACATCTTTCTTGGTACAAAGCTCCAAGCATCTCCCTCTTATCTCTGTGGTAACTTATCTCTGTACAATGGAGAAGACACGTGCAGAACTTACAATTTTAAAATTGTTTTCGTGTGGGAAAATTATTTGTTTAGTTATCGTAAACATTGAACAAAATAATTAGAATATGTAGAATTACGATGGTTAGGAATTTGAATAATAAATCTGAAAGTTTAGCATTAATATAAAAACGTTCTAAATTTTTTACTCCTAGTCATAAACAACAAGTTTAAATTAACACTTAAAAAATCTGTAAAATAAAATAAAAATGGCTGATCTATGTATATAAAAGGCAAAGTAGACATTGGAGATCTAAAATTGTGAACTCCGCGAAATTTACGTTCGCTTGTTGAAAATGAGACAAAATCTTTCAGTTTTGCGACAACAAAATGAATTTAGTCGCAGTTATTACGACCATATTTAAAAATCGTCAATACTAGTTTTTTAATCGTGGTTTCACCAAACTCGCCAAAAAAAATCTTGAAATTTCAAACCTTCCCCGATCCTAATTTGTAAAACTTTAATGTGATCCTAAAATCTTTCCGCAGTTCTAGAATCACATAACTCGAAAACAACTCGTCCTAGAATCACACATAGGAGATTTTAAAGTGTGAACTCCGTAAAAAATTTACATTAGCGCCTGTGGTAAAATCCCTAAACTCTGGCGATTCTAAAATTTAAAAAACTCCGACAATCTAAAAAACTGAGACAACCATAATTTCCAAAAGCTCCGGCTATCATAAATTGCAATTTGTTAAATTCTAAAATTTTAGTTATCTTAAAATTGTGAAACTTCGATTATTCTATAAGCATGCAACTCAAACTTTTAAAAAAACTTTAAAATCGCCCAGTTTGGAGATTTTGTTTGAAGTTTTTTTTTTTTTAATATATTCTTTTAAAAATGCCCAAAGGTAATGTGCATTTGCTCCTAGTTTTATAATTTAGTAGCACAGATTTCTCCTAAATTTCTTTATCCAATTTCGAACACTGGTTTACTCGTATATACTAGTCTAAGGGTATATAAAAAAAGATCAAGAGTCGAGATAAAAAAAAAGAAAACTTCGATGAAAAATTGGATTTTTAATGTAATTCCCTTCAACTTTTAGTGTATAACGCATAATTAAAACTCAGTCTCTCACACCATAAAAATACTTATACCTTAATTAAAAATATTTAAAATACAACTTCCCTCAACACAATCTAACACTGTATAGGCATTTATCAAAAAGCCCAGGTACTTGTCCCGGCTAGTTTCAAAACTAATATAGGCTTTTAAAATCAAAGTAACTTAGAGAAAAATGAAAATACAGTTTATAAAGTATAAACAATAAGAATAATACAATATTTTCTTTTTTATTCTAGTTTTTTTAATCCACATGTCACGTCTCTTCCAATTTTCAGCCAAATTTTTCCTTTTTACATTCGAAAAAATTTTAAAAATGAAAAAGTAGATATTGACATGCTGACGATGTCCGTCTGTTATCCACTTTCATATCCCGAACTACAAATGCTACATGCAAGGCGATACTACAAAAAAATTCAGCGCATCGAAATTAGAAGACATTGCAAATCTCAGTAAAAATTCGAAGTACTACAATTATTAAAAAAAACTGCAAAATTTAATGCTCGTTTAAAAAGCATAAGACGCCATTTTTATTAGAATTAAATCACCATTGCCATTCGCAACAATCGATCGAGAAACTTAATTTCTTGTAAAAAACAAAGTTAAATAAATTTGTTTGTGCGGCATAAATCACTTTGAAATGACGTCAAATATATTTCATCAAGGGATTGTTTGCTTGTAAGTTGATATGAAATGTTTTGCTTCTATTTAAAAGCGAGGAATATTGTATAATCTTTCTTCGAAATACAAATTAATTTAGCAAACGATAAAAAATAATTATTGAATTTCGAAATAAAATAAATGAAACTAGCCAAATTTAGCTTGGGAATGTTTAAATGAGAATTAATACCATGTTTGGCTCCTTTTTTTCCGGTTTGAACACAATGTTTTGTGGAAGCGGGCTGAGTGACAGATTCTGTTACAAACCTACTTTTTTTTGCCTTTTTAAAATCAAGACATCTATATCAACCAAAACGTAAATTGCAAGATTGTTTAATGAAATAAAACATATATATTCCATGAGATTTATCTTTTGGTTTTTCGAATTACTATAAATATTGAACAGGGAAAAAATAAATGTTTAATAAAATATTTGATCATTTGCTATGTTTTTTTTTCTATAGGTTACTAAGTTTTTATAAAGGAAAGTAAAATTCCGAAATCATGATTTTATGCACGGATTTGTGTTATTTTTTTTTTTTAAATAATGAACTTGAGCAGTAATCCACTTATAGTTTTCCTCTGAAATTCATACATTTCCCTCGTTGATAAATTGTTTTATTTATAACTTTTATTTAAACTCGCTAATTAATCCAAATTTTAAAAAATCGCTGACTTCAAACAATGTGAACTTGTTGATGCAATTGCATTAACTAAAAAATTTAAAAATAAATTTTAAAACGAAATGTATTCATCTACTTTAATTATTTGGTCAAAGTACACATGCAAAAGCCAAGCACAAACCAAAATGTGCAATCACTTATTTTTGGTGCCTTCCTCCTGCAACTTAATTGGTTTTCACTTCAGGGGGTTATTGGTGGGGCGCGACCAGTGTCACGAACAAAGGGGTGAGCAGGTGCCCCAGGTCTCAGCGATCGACGACGGGCGATCAATCACAATTATAAATCCAGTCGCTAATAGCCCACTTGTAGCTCTAGTGCAACGCTAATCAAACAAAAATAATTTTGTTGCCACGTATTTTTTTATTTTCTTCGTTAAAAAATATTACACTAGTTACATATGCGATCATGTGCTTAAGGCATAATTTAATCTTTAACTTAACCTGAGTAGAGACAATGTAATTAATTGTGAAATTTTATAACACTTATACGCGTCAACTTATATCCTTACTTATCCTAGTTCATTATAGTTCGATACTATTCTAATTCTACTTTCGAACATCGCTCGGAACGCCTCCCCCCCCTCCTTTCTACGCCACATTTCTACATAGTAACCCCCCCCCCTCCCACACACACTCCAATCTATATCCACAAACAATTACAGCTGCACGAACCCTCCTCCCTCCCTTGTCAAGCGTGGCGTCATTTGTGGATGGTTCCTGTGACAAAATCATTCAAGTTAGTCTTTTGGTGGCAAATCTCCGGGTGGAAAATCTCCGGAGTGGCAAATCTCCGTATCCCACCCCACATAATCCACCCGGCACAAACTCATCTAAACTAAAACGGTAAGGCCTAAATTGGCGTCACAGTACGTCTTAGCAATGTCTTCTTCCCTACAAACAAATTACGCTCCGCATCGTTCTATTTGTCCATTAAAGGGTATAGAAATCTGTAATGACCTTAGAATTATTAAAACCGTATCAGAAGGTTAAATGTATGCTTTATTATTAACTATTACTAAGCGACTAACTAACTAAAGCCGAATTATAACTGGCATTATAAGTGACGTTATTAAACTCTTGCACAATTTGATTCTACCCACTAGCAAAAATCTTAAAGATATAAGGAAATATTTAAAAATCCATTTCTCTCAGGGTTTTCGAACATTTGTTTTGCAATGGTATGATTAATACTTTTTATCAAATATATGTTTTTTTAGAGTTTCAATTATGGTTGAGAAATATTTTTTTTAAAGTCAAAATAAGTATAACTACCTTTTAGATTTAGAGGAATGTTGAGTCGTTGATCAGACCCATAGGTTAAAAATCATAACATCTGCAAAAGTATTGCTTTGAAATGTAAGCATTTTTTTCACCGAGAATGAAAATTGTCATAACAGCAAATAAATCATATTTGAAAGAAAATCTCTTTACATTTATTTGACAATTAATTTAAGTTTAAAAATGGTTTTGCCGGCTGCTAAATATTTTGGGATGATAAAAACTTAATTTTTAAATAACCGGATACTATTTTAATTAAAATGATACTATTTTATTAAATTCTGTTTTATTTGCTGTTATGACGATTCCTACACCTAGTGAATAACTGCTTACATGACAAAGCAATACTTTCGCAGGGATTGCGAGATTTCAAAACTCATGCTTTAGCTTTACCGGACTGGTCATCTTTTTAAATGAAAAAGAAAATAACCGGATTTATTTTTAGTCTACTTTTCTTTTTTTAATTCGAAAGAATTAAAAAAAAAATGAAAAAGTAGGTATTGACATGCGGTCGATGTCCGTCTGTACCCCCCTTCTAAAATCGGTTCTATCATTCGGATCTTAAAAATTATTTTTTTGTTAGACAGCTATGACCTCAGATACCGAACTTCCATGTTTTTGTCCGTCTGTCTGTTCGTCCGGACGGGCATAAATATACTATCTGTCGGCGAATTTCCCATTGAATTAGCTTTGAAATTCAATTTTAAGTCATTTAAATTACTGTTGCCAAATCAACAATGGCATGAAAATGGCATGCTTAGTTTTAATTTACATTTCGTATTTTAATGCAGTTTGGAGTAGTTTCATTACATTTGTTATTAATAAATATTTAATTATTCTTCGAACTACAAATAAATCGAGCAGACGATAAATAATATAAAGTTATTTGTGAAAGAATATTAAGGAAAATAGTTGATTTTGGCTTTTAGAAGTTTAAATTGTAGATTTAGCGATTTTGTTTTCTAATGTGTGTAAATCTAGTGTAGAAACGATTGTTGATGATATTCACTGTTATGAACCTAGTTGTTTCACGATTAGAATTTCAGAAAGTATTTAAGTAACAGGAAAGTAGGCTATTTTTTAGTTCTTAAAGAACTTCTTCTTATTATTATTAATTTTTTTTGAAATTGTGGGAGCAGTGAAACGACCATGGAAGAGATAATGGGAAAAACTATAACAAATGTTTAGAAAACATATAGATCTTTACTGATATCTGCCCTACATTGAGTTAAGCTGAATTTTTGTCGCAATGGAGATACACGATGGCTATTGTCAACGGACGTCGTCGTAATTTGTTGTCGCGTTCAAGTGACAAGCCGACACCGTGTAGGCACCAACTCTGTTAAAAATTTGGCGCCTGGTTACACCAAAAATATGGTTTCTCGTAGCTGCAAACAGCTGTGTGGTGATACGTTTCATCATATTTTTAGTTAGTATTCTGTTGAACAATTTCTCATAATTTTATTCCCTAAAACGTGACAACTTAAAACAAATTGTTCAACCAAATACCGAAAATATGGTGACACATTTCACCACACCTACTAGGAACCATTATAATGGTGAAGCCCAGAGCACAATTTTTAACAATGTAACGCAACTTTTTAAGGCGACAACGTAGTCGGCTTCGGGACTTTTGCTCTAGAATGAAAACTAAACGACTGCAACTTGCTTTTTTCATTGCAGATTCCGAGGTTACTTTCAAGAGGTGATGTACATGAATTCCCTGTGTCACAAGTCTTCTTATACGACGGGGTGTGGCGAGAATGGCATGCCTCCCCCAGCCAAGGGGTCTCTTATTACATCGAAAAAAACTCGTTCCTGCAGGTTGAGCCAGTTGAGAAGCTTGAAGAACCGTGAACGCAATGAAACTCCTAAATAGGAATGCAATGACCAGAGCAATGCGATTTAAATGGAATAGGGGGCATCCATTATGTGCAGATGAGTTTTTGGAATAATTTAAGGGCACGCTACACAGAAAGAGAATATTTTGTTTAAAAAATATTAATTCAATTTTTGGTAAATATAGCGGAAACAAAAAAAAAATTGCTGTCAGTGCCAAATTATTTTTAAAATTATTTTTCTGGTTTTACCAAATGATTTTTATGATTCAACTTAAATTTAGTAGGTTTGACTAAATGTTATTGATTTAGTCATAGTTTAGTTTAGTTAATTTAAGGGACGCATTACCCAAAATTTAGGGCTGCCCAGAAATTAATTAAACATGCTCGAATGCTGTGAGCTAAGGATATTGCAAAAAAGAAGGATTCTTTTATAATGGTGGAGGGTTTTTTTTAAAATGATATGGTGGTTTGGTAAAATGGTTTTTGAAATTTCATGTTGATTTTTTTTTTTTAATTTTTAATTTTTTCAGCTTGTGAATGGTTAAAACCCTAAGGCTTTTAGGTAAATAAATGCAGAGCTCCAAATTTTTTTTCCTGTGTTGTAAACATATGCGTTTAACAAAAGTTGGTATGGGATAAGGTCTAATGTGGATAGATTTTTTTTTTTTTTTAAATGATAAAAGTGAAAATTTACAAAAAAATCTTATTTTTGACCAATTTTATACATAAAGCTACATAACTTTTTCTGTTTAACTGATAGCTCAATATCCATACCAACTTTTATTATAAGATGTTGTGGGAACATTTTGAAAAAAAAATCCATTACAAAATTCTTTAAATTGTAGGAGGATTTTGAAAAAAACGTTAAAATTTTTAAATTATTTAATTTAAAAAAAAAAAAAAACTTACGTTTTAATATTTATCATTTTTTCGTATATGTTTATTGAATGTTAGTTCTTTGTAAAAATAGTGTAATTTGAATGCTAGCGATATAAATACTGGATTTAATATTTTGGTTACCGCGTCCCCTTAAACAAAAGTTTAGTTTTTGTTAGTTCAACAAATCTTAGTCGGTTCGTACTTTGGACTCCACAGATTTACAGAACACGTCTGTCCCAGTGTAAACGAAGACCTCTGCGATTTTTGAGGGATATTTTCCCAGAACAAATACGTTTAAACTATGGTTGTGACACGAACCAGGAACCGTCTTGGTGACAAGTCGGTCAATCATCCACTTCGGCCACGAAACCCTCAACAAAATGGGGGAGAACTGGTACTTCATTGTGATTGAAAAATGTTTCTTAACTCCTTCGTTTTGCGGATGTTTACATGCATCATGGCATCACAGTTAGAAACAACCAATAGCCGGTCGAGCGTACCTCAACCAAACGCGTCTTGTTGAAGGAAAACTACTTGCTTTGTTGGAATAAGTAAAGTATGGCCAAGTTGACAAAATTGTCATCAGAACACGTCCACAAAAAATATAGTTATCTCAAAAAATATTTGTCTGTGTACCTGAGCAGTCCTGAACAGACAATTGAATTTCAGGTTGTAGGGCACGATATTTACCGACGAGATAAGGAATTTGCGATGCATATAAGGAGCGGTAAGAAATTAAATTGGTGTTAAGGAACGATATCTACTCGTCAAGTAACAAAGAACATTCAGCTATTTTGAAGCTGTTTCGAATACTGCAAGATTTGACATACAGAGTGAGTCACGTATAACGCTTATCGTATGATGCGAAAATCGAGATATTTATATATGAAGAGAGTGTATTCCATGGTTCTGTTGAAAAGGGTTTAAATCACCATCTTAGCCTTTTGATTAAGGAATAAATCACGACCTTTTAAAATTATACGTTGGTCTAAAATATCTCTAAGTTGAATTAAACATAAAATGAAATATATATTCATAGAAACTTTTCGTAATTGTACCACATATTGGTAAAACAGATATTAAATATATAATATTTTTTTTCAAATGAATAGCAAATTTTTTATATCATGAAAAAATTTATAAATGATGTCTTGTTTTAAAATTTATGACATTCACTTTAGAGATGCACATATGATAATTTATTGTGCAAGCTAAACACAGAATTTAATATGATAAAAATAAACTCATAAATGTTATCGGAACATTATAGGTCACATAGTAGATTATCCGACAAAAAAAAGTGTTATATTTTCAGGAGAGAGATATGCAAAAATAAAATGGAAAAATTTCTAAAACTTTTTTAAGTTAAATTTTAACGTAAGAAAAACTAGACTGTAGTTTTTTTAATCTATAATAATCATATACGTTTGGTTATAATCTGAAACATTTCAAGTCATTTGGTTAAGTTGAAATTGATTTGTCATGTGCACAAATTCCAAACACTAGTAATTGAAAAACGAGCAATTAAAAAAGCTGATTTTTGGTCTATGCCATGACGTTTTTGTCAATATTTCAAACCATAGACAGATATAATATCTTATATCAAGCAGAAATGAGTGTGCTTGTAAGTAAAACTGAACGTTGAATTTGCATAATTTAGCTTTGCTGGATATATTCTATGAAATGAGTCTCTGGAGTTATGTTTAAAAAAACATCCACTTACAAAATGGAAAACCTCAACGGGAAAAATTCGGCTCTTGGTTTCACAAAAACTGTGTTTCCCACACTGTAAAAAAATCTGTTAATATTACAGAGAAAAAGCATATATTTACTATAAAACCGATATTTTCTTCAAAGAGTTTTTTGCTGTAAAAATATGTTGTTTAGAGTAATTTTTTTTGGTTTGTAAACGTATAATACGATAGACTGCAATCGAACACGCATTTTAACTGTTCGCTGACTGTTACTGTTTAGCAGTCTATTTTTTCTGGCAATATTGCTGTTTTGAAAAGGTGCTTGCCTTATACCTTGTCCTATTAATTTATATATTGTTGTACACTTTTGCTTTTGTTTTATCTATGTTTCATAATTGATCTTACGTGCGTATTTTAAAGTATTTATTCTTTTGATGCTTCTTTAAGTTTTTTTTTATATTTGTGATTTGTTTTTGTCTTCCACTTGTAAATTTGTTCTGTTTGGTAGTACTAATTCAATAAATGAATAAATAATGTGGTAAATTTTCCCTCCTGTCAAACGGTGGTTTGATTTCCAGCCGCGAGGTCGTAATTAACTTTTCTTTATAATTTGTATGTAAAAAAACAGCTTTTGCGTTAAAATTACAACTTGTTCGTATAAAATATGCAGTTTCTCTCTAAATTATCCGGGGTTTTTTTCTGACACAACATCTGACAGTTTTTTTTTCTCTGAAAACAACATACTTTTGTTACAGTGTACTTTTAATACATACATAATATCAATTTATATTTAATAAGGAAGAAAATAATTTAATGTTCTTACAATTAACTGTTCTTATATATTTTTAAAAATAACACAGCATTTCTTATAGTGCGGTAGTTTCAACGTTTTGTTTCCAAAACCTGAAAAATGGTTCAGCCGAATATCGAAAGTATGGTGAAACATTTCACCACAGAGCCACTGCAGATACTGGAACCATTATCATGGTGAAACCAAGTGCAAAATTTTATACATAAGTTGGTGGATCTCAAGTTAGTGCAATGGATTGTTTGAGTCCCAAGTTTTAAAAGAAGGAACATTATATTATGCAGATTTGGAGAATAGATATTGATGTAATCTGCATTTGATGTTACTTAAAAAGTGAGTGAAAGCACAAAGTGCTGCTAAAAAGGGTTAAAATTCTGCACTATCGAAATGTGTGTTAACTATTTTACTGTATTACAAAATGACATCCAGATACAAAGGAAAATTTAATGTGCTTCACAGTGCTTGTCTTCTTTTTAAATGAAACTTGATACATTTTAAAATTTTGAACCTTTATAAAGCATGGAATTAAGGTAATAAGTACAATAAAAAAGCATGTTTGTCACTTCTAATAGATTCACTTTTGTTAGTTTATTTAAAAGAATGTTAATGTACTTTCTTGTGAAAATGGTCAGCTTTTTATGTACAGCCCCCCCCCCCCCCCCCCCTACCGTTTTCAAGCAAGAGAGACATGAAAGTCAACTTTGACATTGTGGAGATAAAGAAAGCCATTTTACCGTCGTCTTTAAAGACAGGAAAAGACGCATGTTCTGTTTCAGAAACATTCATTTCACTTAGTGTCTCTCTAGACGGTTTGTCATTGGAATATTAGTTTATTTTATTCTCATTTCAGTTGTGAAAATGAACTACCTAGTATTTTGTATTTCGAACAATAATGTATAATATGTATAACAATTGTGCACGTTTTTTGTACTATTGGAATAGCTTTACGTTCCCTATACGGTAATAATTACAATTGTAAAGGGAATAATAATGTAATTAACGATCATAATTCAACTAATGTGGGGGTAAAGTCTTGTCAAACACTTTTGAAGTAGATGACATGTAATTTATGGCCACTAAAGAAACTTTCTATAATTCATCATTGTGTACGTAATTAAATTGGATATACAATGCAAAAAGAAGAAATGTTGCAATTTATTGATGAGTATAATATTTCCTAACATAAATCTAATGGTGACTACAAGCTTGTATACTTACATTTTGAAAGATAAATTTTAATTATCAATAACCATCCATGGTCCTTTACAGATTCCATTTGAATAATTATGTATATATGCGCTACAGAATTTAAATTCATGAAGATCAATTTCAATGAACTATGAGCTAATATATTTGTTATAAGTGTTATGTATAAATCATGTGAATTGTGTGTCAATTTTACTATTTATAAATATAGATTAAACATGTAACAATTCTTCTCTTTATTAGTAACTTTGCTCTTGTTATATCAAAATATTTTATCAATATTTTTTTTTATTTTAATTATATTTTGCTTGTTTGAAAAACATTGAAATGTGACTTCGTCTCATTAACAATTTATTTTGTCACATAATCAACTAAGAATGTGAGTTGAGTTAACTATTAATTTTGCAGTTCTTTTGGAGCACCCTTGTAGCTATGAATGTAGTGCAAAACCGGTACCAAAAAGTTGATAAAACAGGCCAGAAATGTCATTCAAATTGCCAGAAAATACCGTAAAATTTACATAGATAATCAGTTTATTATATACGAATAATTTGTAATTTTAACACAAAATATGTTATTTAACAGACAAATTATAAAGAAAAAACTAAACTTTACCTACCACCCGTGACACTAACTACAGCACAAACGAAAATTAACACAGCGCCCACGCTGGATTCGAACAATGGACCTTTAGATCTCTGGTCCAACGCTTTCCCATACCAAGCTAGTTCAGCACGTGAAGATTTCACAAACAGTTGAAATGCATCTTCGGTTGCAATTACGCTATTAAAAACAGAAAAAAGCTGTTTTTACTTAAAATAGTTTATTTTTACAGAAAAAAAAATTAAAAGAAAATAAACATCAGTATTTTTCTGTACTTATATGGTATATTTCTGTAAAATTAAATGATTCTTTACTGTGCAACAGATATATTAACATCTAATAACTCGTTTTTTGAATGCTGGTTCTATGTGATACATGTCTAACTGTATAACTTCTATGTGATACATGTATGAAATATATATTGTGCAATGTAATTCAATGTAAGACCATGTGTTTGAATGTTACATTAAAGTCTTTGCAAATGCACTGCCATCTGAATCCTTACATAAATCTTATACGAATAATGATTTTAGTAAGGAACTTGACAATCTATTCTGTATTTTTTCTGAATCGCATAACCATTGGCGCTGTTCCAATCACCATTTTTCGCATTCAAAGAACTTGCTAAAAAAGTTTCTGAAGTTTTTTGTAGTTCTAATTTCTATTATTTGTGAAAAAAATCAGTTTCAGCTCGGTCATTTGCAAAAAAAAAAGAAAATAAATACTTCAAACATGAATCGTCCATTATCAAGTAAAGTGATAATAATATTTTTTTTATTTTTCTTTATCTAGTAACTGAGTTTAGTTAATGACCTCTGATACTATTGGTTAACGAACTAGTCCAGGCAACGAAAGCTGAAAAAAGGGTATAGAGGGAAAGTTTTGGAACACAATTTTTGACTTTGTAACTTTGTTTGGATTAGTTAGGAGGTGAACATATCAAAAGTCCTCACCCCTAGCCCTTGAGCCGAAGGGGGGAGGGGGTTGAATGTCCCATTTTCGGTTTTTTGCTTATATCTCGAAAATTATGCGTCCTACCAATATAATTGTAGTACACAAAATGAAAGCTGATTAAATTTGCTACAAGTTTCACCCCCAAGTGTTTTAATATCTTGTATAGTTTTCGAGATATCCGCTCTTGAAAGTCTGTAAATTTGGAGAAAACATTTTTCCACATTTTTCCTCTTTTTTGACAGGATAACTCTTCAATAATGCACCGAAACCCGAAATATTGACCCTAGAGTGGTAGAGAATTTAATTTTTTCAATAATTTATTTACTTTACTATTTTATCTATTTTTCTTCACATTTTAAAGCAGTTTCAGTATTGAGCGAAGAGGGACTGTCAGTCCCATAGATCTAATGCATTAGTTTTGAAATCACAACTTTTGCTAAAAAGTTTCTTTGTCATGTTATCAAATTTTCACCAGGTATGGGAATCATCATAATATCAATTTAAAGCAAAATTGAAAAGAAAATAACATCCGGTTATTTAATTATTAATTGATAAAGTTTTAAAATAGTGTCGCCATCTGCTGTATATTTTTGGCATTTTAAAATTTCAAAAAAATATATAAGTTAGTAACTAGATAACATTTTCGTTTCAAATTTGTTTCATTTCGATGTTACGTTGATTCTCGTACCTAAGGAAAAAGGGCTAACATGGCAAAGCATTACTTCTGCGGAAGTTGTGATTCCAAAACTAATGCATTAGCTCTATGGAAATGATAATCCCTTTTATGTACACTTATTCCGTACTGAACGTCTGAATAACACAGATACTCATTTTGTGGGCACGCTGTTATTTTAATATTTTATCCATTTTCATATTCTATTTTTTTCTATTTCATTTCATTCGTCGGACGCCAGTAGGAAAACGGTCAGATGATCCTCCTGTTCTTCTTTATATTCGGAGTCAACTTGAGAGACATCATTCAGGCAAGTCCCCTGGCAATTTTGGCATTCTGAAGAACATTTGAGACTTGCTTTTTTGCAGCTACACTTTGAGCTGGAACAGTCTCATCAACATACATCATCATCAACATACTTAAGGTGAAGCTCGAGCACAATTGGATCAACTTGGATGCGGCTGTGGAAATGTCGAAAACAACAGCTGTCGGCTTTGTAGGTGAAGATGTCGACCTCATAGTCCTTATGAAGGCAAAAGCTGATGCGCATAAGGACATTACTTTTATAAAGCCTAAACGTGGGAAGTCACAGGATTCAAACAGCTGCAGCAACTGGGTTTAAATGACGTTCTATTTTTGCGCGCATTTACTGGATGCGACACCACATCTTCCGCATTTCGAAAAAGCAAGGTAGCATGTAACTACTGCAAGGAAGCGGTATCTGAAGTCGCCAGAGGTCCAGAAAGCAGCAGTGGTCTTTTCGGACCTTTCCTCAACCACTGATCAGGTTCAAATAGCAGGCGAAATCTGCATCTTGAGGTGGTATGGGGCTCCAACGAAAGAGTTCTTCCTTAATGCCTACAGGTATAAGTCATTCTTAAGATCAGTGGCCACCATCAAGCCTGATATCTCTTTTCTACCTCCTACCGAAGGAGCAAAAAAACAGCATTACCTCCGAACATTCCACAAAGTTCAGCTCTGGCTGGGAAATGACCTGCCTCCTCAGATGTATGAGTGGAAGATTAAGAACAGCTGCCTGGTCCCAGTGCACAGTGAGTTAGCAGCAGCACCTGACGATATTCTGAAAATAATTTTCTGCAGATGCATGAAAGACTGTACCAGCTCAAAGTGTAGCTGCAAAAAAAGCAAGTCTAAAATGTTCCTCAGCATGCCACAATTGCCAGGAGACTTGCCTCAATGGGGTCTCTCAAGTTGACTCCGAAGAGGAAGAAGAACAGAAGGAGTGACCGTTTTCCCACTGGGGTCCGACGAATGAAATAAAATAGATAACATTGAATATGAAAATAGATAAAATATTAAAGTAATACAGCGTGCCTACAAAATGATTATCTGTGTTATTTCGCCATCCAGCATAGAATAAGTGTACCAAAGAGGGATTGTCAGTTCCATAGAGCCAATGCATTAGTTTTGAAATCACAACTTCCGCAGATGTATTGCTTTGCCATGTTATCCCTTTTTCCCCATGTACGGGAATCAACATAACATTGAAATGAAACAAATTTGAAACGAAAATGTTATCTAGTTTTTTTAATTATATATTTTTGAAATTTTAAAATAACAAAAATATACAGCAGATGGCGACACTATTTTAAAACTTTATGAATTAATATTTAAATAACCGTATGTTATTTTCTTTTAATTTTTTGTTTTAAATTATTATTATGATGATTCCCATACCTGGTGAAAAGTTGATAACATGACAAAGTATTTTTTTTTGCAAAAGTTGTGATTTCAAAACTAATGCATTAGCTCTATGGGGCTGACAGTCCCTCTTCGCTCAATACTGAAACTGCTTTAAGATTTGAAGGAAAATAGATAAAATACTAAAGTAAAATATATTATTGAAAAGAATTAAATTCTCTACCACTCTAGGGTTAATATTTAGTGTTTCCGTCAAAATTTCCAATTCATCGGCGATTTTTATACTCTTAGTGAGAATAGTGTTTATAGTCGACATTTCTGTTGGGTTGGCATCAAGAATAGCCAAGTAACCAATTTTTATGATTGGAATAACTTGTTTTGTAGAGGTGAGTGTTGAATCCAGTGTCCATCCTGGTAAATTTATTTCGACAGACTTCATTAAGTAAAAGCACTGTCAATTTGAGATTATAAGTTTGCCTATGAAACTAATTGTTGTTCTTTCCGTTCATCTATTGGATTCATATATTTGGGGCCACATTTTTTTAAAACTTTATATGGAAAAATGCAACTTTGTGGAGGATTGGGAGTTCTTTTACGACCTTTTTAGGTAGTATTTAAAGTAGACTGAACTGGTATTGAACTTTTATCAGATTTCCACTGTAGAATAATTTTATTTGTGCAATGTGTGGTTTAATCCCCAGAAAGAGTCTCTTCCCCGAAGTCATTATTACCCATTACAAGAGTTGTGAAAACCTGTTTCTGAAATCCTTCAGGAAAAGGACTTTTCGAGTTCAACTGCTTCAGTGCCAGATCTGTGTCGTGTTGTAATACTACTGATTGTGAAACAGAATGATCCAGACCATTTAATACAATAGTGAGCTTGGCAGAGTTTGTCAGATGATGCACAGTCATTCCTAATACTAAATGCTTGGGTGTTTGCTTTTTCCCACTAGAAGTCAAATACAAAATATCTTGAGCAATGAATAACAATTTTCTTTTCACAAGATCTGATACACTAACAAAATCACTGAGTTGAGGTTCATCGGAGGCCCCAGTTGTCCAAGCTAAAAGTTAAACAATTCTGTGGGTAATAGATCTTTAGCTGCTTATGCCGTCAAATCAGAACCAGTTGGTTGCCATGGACATTGCATATCGGTGCATTTTTAATTGCAAGTTTGAGGGCTAACGCAGAAGTATATAAAGCTTGGAGCTCATCACTTTTTTCAACCAAGACTTAGGTTTCTCTGAAATATTACAAGTATTTAGACCATCTTCATCTGTTTCAGTGTATGTTGTCGTGCTGAAGCTTTCTGTCATCGTGAGACACACATCTTCCTCTGTATTTATCGCACAAATACCAATTCACACTGATTTCTTTGTGTTTGCTTTACAAACGTAGCTGAGAATATTCCGCTTGGGAGACGTCTTTTTAAATTACCATTTCGATAAGATTCTAAATGAATGTTGTAAATCTTTTTCGACTATTTTTAAAAATGAGTCCTTCAATTTGCTCATTCGTGAATGTCCTTCCCATGAATAATTTTCTTCTCCACATATCGATACAAAATTTTTTGAATGCGGTTTGATATTCTTCTTCTTTCTTTTTGCATACAACTCTTTTTTTCGATAAAAAACGTGTGTATTGCTTATACATGAAGAATGGTAATGCATTTCAATAGCAACTAAATCTTTATCTCGAATATTCACAAGTATCGCTTCATCATTTTTCTCGTGAGCGCTTTCAAAATGCAATTGGAATAGGTTTCACACTGTACAAGTTTTCCATTTTTCTTTTCTTTGTTATTTTGTCGGTTACATATTTCGTTTTTCTAAAAGTAAACAAACTTTTGGAAGAACGTTCTTAGCAGATGAACATCCAAGAGTAGTTCCATCACTTCGAAAGAAGCGTTTATGTGCAAGCTCAATTCTAAATCTGAATTTAAAGTGACATCTTCTGTAGATGGCTACATCGTGTAATAGCAGCGGAATTTTGTCCTTAGCTGTATATTTCATAAAACACTTCCTATGATACAAAATGTTTAATGTAATATCGTAGCAGCCGCTGCATATACTTTTTTAAAACATCAACTGCAATTTGCTGCTCGACACCTTTCGTTAAAATCCATTGTTTTGAACAAATTTTAATTTTCTCCAAACTAGCGACAGAACATAGTTGGAGGGAAACGTTGCAGTTTTCAACAACATGTATATCGCACCCATCAGAAAGATTTATTAAAATCAAATGAAATATGAAAATCCAAGCGAAATTCTGTACGCAAAAAGTAAATAAACATTAGTTTCGCTTTCGCTACTTTATCTCTCTGCTCATTGGCTAGAGGCAGGAGAAACTGAACAGATTAGCCCCACCGAAAAGATTCAGAGGTATGGTTGGTCAAGCGGGAGCAAAAAATATCTTCTAATTTCACTCGTGTTTAATTAATGTGCAAGTGTTGAACTCGGAAAATTTTATTTTATAAACCGAAATAATATCGCTATTTTTTCAGCATGACAATAAGTATTCCCCCCCTTTTGAGAAACGAACTTGAACGATAGAAGCACAGTCCCGCCGCCTATTTGGTCAAACATCCGCAGCGGTTCCGAATGTAAACGCTATGAATAAAGCTAAAATTAAGAAAAGCAGGTACAGCGGTCAATTTCTAGAGAAGTTCAGTATTCGTGCACAAGGTGCAACAGTAATACCCACGGTTCGGAAGCTGTAGGTTTAAATCTTATGTTTTCGGAAAATGCAATTTAAGTCATCTAGCCAAAGCATGTAGAACGCGTAATCCTAAAAAACGCGTACAAGAAAACGAAAATTCCGATGGTTTCGAAGCCGATGATTACAGTGAAAGCTTTGAAGTTTCAACAATACGCGAAATTCAAACAAAAAAAAAGGATGGTTTGCAACTGTAAAAGAGGTGGATTTGAAAATGCAAATCGATACAGGGGCATGTGTCTCAATTTTGCCTGAGTATCTTTACAGGGGCATACCCGAGCTAAAGAGGAAGCCGCTAATCGGAGACAAAGTTTCCCTAACTACCTACCAAGGAGAGCCATGGATGTGCTGGTTAAAATTAAGGTCAACATTCAAGATCAAGGTAATATGTTTCAATTACCTCTCGTAATCGTAAAAGGCGCTAAATATTTGACATTAACGTGATCGCGGGAAGTAGACCAAAAAACGATCTTGACATCCAGAAACTTAAAAAGAAGTACGCAAAAGTGTTTGGTCCACAAATCGGTGAAATCAAAGGTAAAGAAGTAAATTTGCATCTAAAACCCAATACGGTGCCTAAATTTTGCAAAGCCCGACCCCTTCCCTATACCATCAAGCCGTTGGTGGATAAGGAACTGGACGTGTTAGAGAGAGCTGGAATAATTGCTAGAGTTCCATATTCTGACTGGCTAACGCCAATCGTCGTAGTCCGAAAATCCTCAAACGCGATTCGAATGTGTGCGGATTATAAAGTGACCCTCAATCCAGTTCTAGAAACGGAACACTACAAGCTTCCCACTACAGAGGAAATGTTTAGTCAACTCGCGAAAGAATTTTTTTTCTCTCATTTGGATTTCGCCAGCGCTTATCAACAACTCAAAGTGAGCCCGAAAACGTAAAACCTTCTTACGATCAACACGCACAGAGGTCTCTACGCCTACCGTAGATTTACCCTTGGGGATTTCAACAGCCCCTTCTCTCTTCTAAGAAGTTATGGATCAAATTTTAGAAGTGATTCCCGGGGTGATATGTTTCCTTGACGATGTTTTGTTGATCAGTAGAACGCGAGAGGAAGCCGTAAAAACTTTTACATCAAGTTCTGGATAGATTCGAAAAAGCGGGAATAACTGTTAACTTTCCCAAGTGTAAATTTCTGATCTCTGAAACAAGCTATCTAGGAAACAAAATCCACCGCGGTGGTATTTCTCCAACGAATGAGTTGTTAAAGGCAATTAAAACAAGCTCCAGAACCTAAAAATTTTGACGAACTTAGAGCCTATCTAGGATTGTTAAATTTTTATGGAAAATTCATCCCGAATTTGCTTACTAAGCTTCAAATATTTTACACCTTGTTAAAAGACGTTCCTAGGATTTGGTCGCAAGAGCACGCCAAGCTGTTCGCGGTAAGCAAGACTTGGCTGACGTCAGAATCAGTCTTGGCGCACTTCGATTCTACCAAACCAATCATAGTTACTTGTGATGCCTCCCAATACGGGATTGCAGGCGTGTTGTCACACGGCATGGAAAACGGTGACGTAAAACGGTGATGTTCGCGTCTCGAACACTTAATTCTTCGGAGAGGAATTACAGCCAAATCGAGCGCGTAGCCCTCGCAATTATCTTTGCAGTAAAAAATTTCATAAGTTTCTCATGGGCCACAAGTTTGTGTTAAAAATATATATATATATATATATATATATATATATATAATATATATATATATATATATATATATAATATATATATATATATATATATATATATATATATATATATATATATATATATATATATATATATATATATATATATATATATATATATATATATATATATATATATATATATATATATATATATATATATATATATATATATATATATATATATATATATATATATATATATATATATATATATATATATGTTTTAAATTTTTAAAATTGCTTTTGTTACTTAACAATGAGGTGTGACAGGTTTATTTGTATTTGTCTGTATCCCTCAGGGGTTAGTATTGAGCAAATATGCAAATTTTCTGGCAACCTTAAACGCAATAAACAAAATTTCTTAAGTTTTTAGAAGTCTACTCACATAAAATTCGCTTCAGATTACGATTCTGAAGAGAAAATCTCGGACCTCGAGATTTTTACAAATATTCTAGCACGTGGGATGAACTCGGTTATAGACGTTCAGTCAATCGTTACATGAAAAAATGCAGCCGAGCATACTTAGGAAAAAATGCCGCCAAACATACATAGGAAAAAATGCAAATCGTTGTGCTTGTATAATGCATACACTTTTCTCAAAACAAAAATACATTGTTTTTGAAGTTAATTTTTTTTTTTTAGATTTATAGATTTCGTAAATTTTATGTCATCTTTATAAAAGAGTGTTTTTTCAAGGCAAATGCCGAAAGTTATTGTTATTTATTTAGACTTATTTTGGTATGTGTTATATTTATTGCATTAAATATGTTATAGTCTCTACAAAAAGGCCATACTAAGTTAACTAAAAGTAAATTTATGTCCCACATAATGTTTTTCCCTCTGTGTGTAAAATTATTAATGTATTTCATGAATACTGACACACAATTTAAGAACTCGTTGTAAATGACTGTTTTATATTTTTTTTCTCTCTCAATCCTAACCATCATTAAGGCGAGTACAATTATATGACAGCCGAAAAATTCCATTGAAAAATATATCTAAAAGTTATAGATTTCTGTATAGATTAATTTGTAAGTTAAAAAAAAGTATAGATTAATTTCGAAACATTTTGACTGCTCCAGTATCCTTAATAATCGAGAACGTAACGAAAAAACTTTCATAAGAAAGGATAAGCCTGAAGAAAAAAGTCTTTCCCCTTTGATTACTTTTCTTTGCCTGGCTAAAACTTTGTCAGCACTCGACACAATCATAGAAAAACAATCAGGCGAAACAGTTAAATAATAACTATCAGGCACGCTTAGTGAATCATTTTAAAATATAGAGTCATACATCAAATTCTTAACATTATATAATGTAAAATCGTTATTTCAATTAACATAAGACTTAAAGTAGTGTTTACATATAAGGAAATAAGGTACAAGAATTATTTGAGAAGGACGAAATATTGTTTGTTTTGAAAGTGTACACTCTTAAAACAAAAGAGTGAATTTTTCACTCAAAGAAAGAGCGAAATGTATTTCAACAACTATCAATCCTTCCAATCAAAATTTTAAACCTTGCCATTGGTCCAATTTGGTCACGTGATGCGAGCCGGTGAGGTTCTTTGAAGAAGTCGTCCGCGCCATCTTGTTTAGAACGGAATAGGCGTTTTATTCTTGTTTTTTTAATTCTGTTTATTTTTTTTTAATTGTGTTAGTTTTTTTTCTTAGATATTTATGGCCAAATGTTTTATGTTTCTGTTTTTGGCCGCTGTGAGGAATTTTCGCAATCAATCAATCAAGATAGAATCATGTAAACAAACCACTTGGTAAGTTCTGTTTTATTCCAATTATTCATGTTATTTATTTTGAAACTCGGACAGTTTGATACATATATTAATAATAGTGTGCATAATTTTTCAAGCATTTAGAGTATGTTTAAGCAAGCTTTAGTGCAATATGTAGAAACATTAATGTAGTAATTTTATCGTTTAAAATAACCAGGCATGCATGTACATGCCAGTAATCTTTAATTATTGTTATTATGTAGTGAATACAGAAACACACACACACACACACAATCTTCCTTTCTAATTAATTAAACTGTATTTCTTAAAACAGTGTACAGGTTTACTGATATTAGCGTTATATTAGTATTTTTATTAAATGTTTAGCTAACTACTTCTCTATTTGGTTAACAACTGAATATTTGACATGCTACTCTAACATTTATTATTGAATTACTTAATTTGAATTGGTAGAAGTAACTGTATATAAGGAAGTCCAGACAAGTCATTGTTTTCCCTGAAAATAACACCTCAGGGCCTTGTCATTATGAAAAAGTACACTGCAAATTCATTAAACACTTTTGCAAACACTGATAACCAAAACCTAAATTTCAATTGTATTGAGATTGAGAATGTGTTAGGAGTGCGTTGTGTAAGAAATAAAAGGTCGGATTGTAAAGTGTTGTTGAAAGTTACAAGGGTAGAAAATGTGTTTAAATAATGCTTCTATCTATGTTTAGGAACCCTTTCAGCACATTTGGCTGCGTTACATCTCTTCATAGAGGTTAGAATTAGACAGTTTAAAAAAAGTCAACAAAATGAGCAAGGGTTAATGTGAGCTATTGTCACACTAGAGGTACATGAGGGCTATTGGCGACAGGCATCATAATTTAAAACCACAGTCAAATAACGAGCAAATACCTTACTAAGCACCCAACATAACTTTTAAGGGCAACATCCTATGCAGATTTGGACTTTAGAAGAATATTTAACATGCATTCCTCTACACGGGGTATTATTCGGTGGACATTTTTGTTGTTGCACAGGCCGTTTTTAGGTCGGTAGTTATTTCGGCGATGCCTGTCCCTGGGACATTCAGTATGCAAGACGAACACCAAAACTGTGACTGGGCTCCCCAGCCCTAAATAAGCGAATATCCTGCTACTTGAATCTTACGAAAAGCATGTTGGGAAAAATCATCTTTGTACTTTAGTTAATTTTTTTTCAGTCTGTATTTTGTTGTTAGAATGCATCCTGAATTCATTTTTTTTTATAAAATGGCCAGTATAAATAATTATTTGGTACAAAACTGTTGTATTTGTCATTTTGTAATCGACTTTGAAGAAGTTTTGGAAATACAGGCATGATCCCTGTTTAATTGCAATTATAAAATAACAAGTTAGGCAGCCTGAAACGTTTTACCAGGTCTGAATGGTAAGAAATTCATAATTGGGGACCTAAAGTGTTCTTCCCAGGTCTGGGCATCTCCAAAATAATTGCTGATCTATAAACAGCCTGTGCAGCCAAAAATGTCTGAAGAATAGTACCCTGTGTAGAAGAGGTGCACTTTAAATACCGTCCAAAGTCCCGACGCTTTGTACGATGTCGCCATTAACGGTTGCGTTGGGTGCCTACTCCGGTGTCGCCTCGTCACCTGACTGTAGTTCTAAATTACGACGCCCTCGGCAACAGCTCGTGTAGCTCTTGAGCGACAATAATTCAAACTTAGTTAAATTCAAACATTAAATAGATTAATGCATTAGATCTGTTTTTATATATTCAACTAGGGGCTTCGCCCCTAGGCTCGCAAGCTTAGGTTACATAAACATTAAGTCATGTTTATATTATCGTGAATTATGTTCTTGGTCCGATCGATCCAAATTATTTGTGTGTTTTATATGTGTTGTGTATTTTGTAATGAAGAAGGTAATTAGCAATTGATGGATTATCTGATCATAAGCAATTCAATCACTGTTGCTACCATTACAACTGTATTAAACCCTAAAGGAAATGCTGATCTTTATTTGGATGCACTTAAATCATGTGCTTATAATGCAGTAAAAATTTTGAAATACTGGAATTGACAGACTAAAGCAAGCTCCAAACCAATTTAAAATAACCAAACTTTTTAAAAGGACAAAAATTGGTAAAATTGACATCACTCTCAATGAGCAGGAATTTTTGATATAAAATTACCGTAGATTATGTTCTTGGTACGATCGATCCAAAATATTTGTGTGTTTCATGTGTTGTGTACTTTATAATGAAGAAGATAATTAGCAATTGATGGATTGGAAGATTATAAGCAATTCAATCACTGTTGCTACCATTACAACTGTAAGTGGAATTGACAAACTGAACTAAGCTAGAAATGAAGTTTTACAGATTTTACAAGGGCTTCAATTCTGAAGACCCAACATTTTTGTCTCCCTCAAAACAAATTTAAAATAAAGTTTTTCAAGAAGACAAAAATTGGAAAAATTGACATCACTCTCAATGATCAGCAGTTATGAATTATATATATATATGTGTATATATATGGAAGTTCTTGGTACGATCGATCCAAATTATTTGTGTGTTTCATATGTGTTGTGTACTTTATAATCAAGAAGATTCGCTTCCCAAAAATGCAACATGAGATATGTGTGAAGAAGTATAATGAAGAAGATAATTAGCAATTGATGGATTGGAAGAATATAAGCAATTCAATCACTGTTGCTACCATTACAAAATGTAAGTGGAATTGACAAACTGAACTAAGCTAGAAATGAAGTTTTTCAGTTTTACAGATTTTACAAGGGCTTCAATTCTGAAGACCCAACATTTTTGTCTCCCTTAAACAAATTTAAAATAACAAAGTTTTTCAAGAAGACAAAATTGGAAAAATTGACATCACTCTCAATGATCAGCAGTTATGAATTATATATATGGTTATATATATGGAAGTTCTTGGTACGATCGATCCAAATTATTTGTGTGTTTCATATGTGTTGTGTACTTTATAATGAAGAAGATAATTAGCAATTGATGGATTGGAAGATTATTGGAAGAAATAACAAAGTTTTTCAAGAAGACAAAATTGGAAAAATTGACATCACTCTTAATGATCAGCAGTTATGAATTTTATATATGTGTATATATATGGAAGTTCTTGGTACGATCTTGGTACTTGGTTACTTGGTGAGTGTTTCATATGTGTTGTGTACTTTATAATGAAGAAGATAATTAGCAATTGATGGATTGGAAGATTATTGGAAGAAATAACAAAGTTTTTCAAGAAGACAAAAATGGGAAAAAATGACATCACTCTCAATGATCAGCAGTTATGAATTATATATATGTGTATATATATGGAAGTTCTTGGTACGATCGATCCAAATTATTTGTGTGTTTCATATGTGTTGTGTACTTTATAATCAAGAAGATTCGCTTCCCAAAAATGCAACATGAGATATGTGTGAAGAAGTATAATGAAGAAGATAATTAGCAATTGATGGATTGGAAGATTATAAGCAATTCAATCACTGTTGCTACCATTACAACTGTATTAAACCCTAAAGGAAATGCTGATCTTTATTTGGATGCACTTAAATCATGTGCTTATAATGCAGTAAAAATTTTGAAATACTGGAATTGACAGACTAAAGCAAGCTCCAAACCAATTTAAAATAACCAAACTTTTTAAAAGGACAAAAATTGGTAAAATTGACATCACTCTCAATGAGCAGGAATTTTTGATATAAAATTACCGTAGATTATGTTCTTGGTACGATCGATCCAAATTATTTGTGTGTTTCATATGTGTTGTGTACTTTATAATGAAGAAGATTCGCTTCCCAAAAATGCAACATGAGATATGTGTTCGGACAATTAATCATAAAATCTATACCAAGTGTCGAGCAAATGCTTTTCTTCAAATTGATTTATGTTTCCGTATTATTTATTTATGTATAACATGATTCTAGATACTATGGAGAAAAAACAGCCAAGAGATCTATATAAAGGGGAAAAGATGAGGACGAACCATGTTTGCCGAAACTGATATCTATCCACATGGCGGTAGCTCTAAAATGATCTGTGTATATGTATGAATGCATTAGTGACCGACCAAGTATCGCTTCCTAAAAATGCAACATGAGATATGTGTTCGGACCAATTAATCATAAAACCTATACCAAGTGTCGAGCAAATGCTTCTGTTCAAATTGATTTATGTTTCCGTATTATTCATTTATGCATAACATGATTCTAGATACTATGGAGAAAAAACAGCCAAGAGATATCTATATAAAGAAGGGGAAAAGATGAGGACGAACCATGTTTGCCGAAACTGATATCTATCCACTTGGTGGTAGCTCTAAAATGATCTGTGTATATGTATGAATGCATTAGTGACCGATCAAGTATCACTTCCCAAAGTCAACTGAGGTCAGTGGTGGCAACGCCAATTACTTCTAACCGAACTGGAATAAGTCCTTGGGTCCGTTTAAAAAAAAAAAGTGACTAATAGTCGCATTGAACATCCTATGCACACGTTTCCACACCACCCCTGAGGTAGTGTGCTCGGCGCGTTTTATTTTAACGTGGTTTCCCCATTAGGCCTACTCCACGATGTATGGTGATTAAGTTTTATAATGATAGTACGTAAAAAACATTAAACTTGGGGCTGGTGCACCCGATCAGTTGAGGCGTTCTAATTTTATGCGTTAGGTCTCGGGTTGGAGACTGAGCAAAAATACCACTAAATGACACTACGTGTTTTAAACTTTCAACCCAAAGAAACAAGTAAACTTGGGCCTCGTGCGCCCGATCAATTGGAGGCGTTCGCATTTCATGTCTTAGGTCCCAGATTGGAGACTGAGCAAAAATATCGCAAAATGGCACTACGTGTTTTAAACTTTCAACCCAAAGAAACAAGTAAACTTGGGTCTCGTGCGCCCGATCAATTGGAGGCGTTCGCCTTTCATGCGTTAGGTCCCAGATGGAGACTGAGCAAAAATATCACAAAATGGCACTACGTGTTTTAAACTTTCAACCCAAAGAAACAAGTAAACTTGGGTCTCGTGCGCCCGATCAATTGGAGGCGTTCGCCTTTCATGCGTTAGGTCCCAGATTGGAGACTGAGCAAAAATACCACAAAATGGCACTACGTGTTTTAAACTTTCAACCCAAAGAAACAAGTAAACTTGGGTCTCGTGCGCCCGATCAATTGGAGGCGTTCCCTTTCATGCGTTAGATCCCAGATTTCAGACTGAGCAAAAATACCGCAAAATAGCACTACGTGTTTTAAACTTTCAACCCAAAAAAACACGTAAACATGGGGCTCGTGCGCCCGATCAATTGGAGGCGTTCGCCTTTCATGCGTTAGGTCCCAGATTGGAGACTGAGCAAAAATACCACAAAATGGCACTACGTGTTTTAAACTTTCAGCCCAAAAAAACACGTAAACCAGGGGCTCGTGCGCCCGATCAATTGGAGGCGTTTCGCCTTTCATGCGTTAGGTCCCAGATTGGAGACTGAGCAAAAATACCACAAAAATGCAACTACGTGTTTTAAACTTTCAACCCAAAGAAAAAAGTAAACTTGGGTCTCGTGCGCCCGATCAATTGGAGGCGTTCGCCTTTCATGCGTTAGGTCCCAGATTGGAGACTGAGCAAAATACCGCAAAATAGCACTACGTGTTTTAAACTTTCAACCCAAAAAAACACGTAAAACATGGGGCTCGTGCGCCCAATCAATTGGAGGCGTTCCCCTTTTCCCATGCGTTAGGTCCCAGATTGGAGACTGAGCAAAAATACCACAAAATGGCACTACGTGTTTTAAAACTTTCAACCCAAAGAAACACGTAAACTTGGCTCTCGTGCGCCCGATCAATTGGAGGCATTCGCCTTTCATGCGTTAGGTCCCAGATTGGAGACTGAGCAAAATACCGCAAAATGGCACTAAGTGTTTTAAAACTTTCAACCCAAAGAAACAAGTAAACTTGGGTCTCGTGCGCCCGATCAATTGGAGGCGTTCGCCTTTCATGCGTTAGGTCCCAGATTGGAGACTGAGCAAAAATACCACAAAATGGCACTACGTGTTTTAAACTTTCAACCCAAAGAAACAAGTAAACTTGGGTCTCGTGCGCCCGATCAATTGGAGGCGTTCGCCTTTCATGCGTTAGGTCCCAGATTGGAGACTGAGCAAAAATACCACAAAATAGCACTACGTGTTTTAAACTTTCAACCCAAAAAAAACACGTAAACATGGGGTTCGTGCGCCCGATCAATTGGAGGCGTTCGCCTTTCATGCGTTAGGTCCCAGATTGGAGACTGAGCAACAATACCACAAAATGGCACTACGTGTTTAAACTTTCAACCCAAAAAAAACACGTAAACCTGGGGCTCGTGCGCCCGATCAATTGGAGGCGTTCGCCTTTCATGCGTTAGGTCCCAGATTGGAGACTGAGCAAAAATACCACAAAATGGCACTACGTGTTTTAAACTTTCAACCCAAAGAAACAAGTAAACTTGTGTCTCGTGCGCCCGATCATTGGAGGCGTTCGCCTATCATGCATTACATGTCATGTTAAATACTTTGAAAACAAATACAACTACACAACTAAAACAAAAGCAAGGTATTTTATGAAAACCTTATAAGATGTACATAAGGATTCATACAATTAATAAAGGCAACCAATTGACGGCAAATCAATAAACCAGATAAACGAATACAACCAACCAATATGCACACTTTATTAAGGAATGTAACCATAAATCACGACACACATCTTGAGAGAGCTACATACAACTGTCCATGTGCAAAGATAGGACGATCAATATAAATGCCTACTCGTTCAAACGTCTGTCCTTGGGACTTATTTATAGTTAGGGCGAATGCAAGGCGAACAGGGAACTGTCTTCTGTATAAAACAAATGGTAATTGTGAATCACCACTTGTGTTGAGCTGGATCCTAGGTATTTCTACTACGGTGCCCTTTTTGTCTCCTGTAATTATTTTCAAAGTCAATACTCGAGTTTGAATTTTTAGAACCAACAGACGTGTTCCATTGCAAAGTCCGTCAGCTATGCATAGATTCCTAATCAGCATTACAATGCATCCAATTTTTAACTTTAACTTATGAGGTGGCATGCCGGGCGGTGTAAGTGAATGAAGATACTCGTCAGAGTATCGCAAAGTCGCTTCTTCTTCTCTTGCGTCACTTTTATCGATTCCACTTAAGGTTGCCTTATCTATACTGTAACTTATTTTTTGCTCTCCTGGTATTTTGGACAATATATTTTCATTCATACGATTTACTTCATCATTCTGAGGGGATAATATAATTCTATTTATGAGATCATTTGATATGTCTTCTACGTCTTCGAAAAACAAAGCTGCCAAATCTGCACACGCTAAAGATACTGCCACTGGAAGTTCTTCAAGTTCCCCATTGCCAAACTGCAACAGCCAGTCAGCAAAGTGTCCTGCTCCGTTTGCCACTCGCATGTTCACTTTCAGATGATGAATTTCAAAGAGTTTCCAGAGCTATAAGGATTTCATGCACTCCGAGACAATTTGGCTTCTGGTGGCTTTCTTAACTACGGGCAACACCTGCCTAAAATCTCCTCCCAATATGAATGTTTTCCCGCCGAAAGGTAGGCTGTTATTCATCACATCCTTCAAAGTACGATCGATGATCTCCAGAGCTTTTCTGGGTATCATGCTTGCTTCGTCCCATATGACGACATCGACTTCCTGTAGTCGACGCTTGTCGCGGGGCTTTGTAAAGCAAATGCCTTCCTCGTTAAGTTGAATAGGCAAGTTAAAGAAACGATGTGATGTTGTCCCGCACGGCAGAAGAATTGAAGCAATTCCAGTCCAAGCTACGCAGGCAGTTTTCTTGTTCATGGCCAGGAGTCTGTGATAGATTCCAGTGTATAGAAAGGTTTTGCCAGTTCCACCCGGACCATCAATGAAAAAGCATTGAGCGGGCTGTTGACACTCACCTGAAATACTCCCAATGACCCTGTTGTAAACGCCAAGCTGGTCTTCATTAAACTTTTCTTCTATTTCGTGGCATTTTTGTGAATGGCTTCCGATATCAATGCAGATGACTGGAGCAGTGAAAATATCTGGTTTGTTGAGTCCGAAATCTTCGCAAGTCCTGTTCTCAGTGTTAAGCATCGCTTCAATGTCGCAAAGAGCTTCCGAGCTTGTGTCTCCAAAATCTGTCATTTCTAGTTCAAAACGCTCCCACAGTTGCCTGGCATCTGAAGGTTCATCCCCAATTAGGTAGTAGGCGAAAAATCTCCTCATCTGGTTGGGCATCAATGTCTTCGCTGCTTCCTCCAATACAGCAATCGCTTCATCAGAGCATTCCGTTAATCCCATGGCAATCGCAGCTTCTCTGAACGTTTTATGAAGCACATTCTCATGCGTTCTTAGATCTTCATAACAGGTGGCACCAGGAATTCTGCTGAGAATTAACTTCAAATGAAACCTTTCGGAATCCCTGGGTGAGACACTTACGACACGTCCAACTACTTTAGCATTTCTGGTACGAGTAATCCATTTCTTGTCTTTTGCCCTCCATGAGTAACTGTTGGGCAAATCGCTATACAGAATTTGTCTTGCAGAGGAATCTTGCTTGTTGAGATCAAACCATCCAAGCAACATGGTCTTCGGGTCTTTACGCACAGCATCTTCTTTTTGTCCTTCTTGGAAAGTAACATACTGCTGGCCGTTCAAATGTACAGGAAGCCTTATTACGCTGTGACTCCTATCGTGCAAGGGAAGTTCGTTTAACCTCCAAGCAGCTTCCATTGGTCCTACATAACGACTGTCCACATACTTCTGTACCTCGTCCGTTTCCTCATTTTTCATTTCCATTCTAGCCCGATCATGACCTTTGTGAATGTACTTGTGGATGTATTTTATCGCCATTTCCGAAGAACAATACTCGACGTTAAGGTGGCAATCATATTTTTTAAGAGGTATGGGTTGTGTGGCACCACCATTCTGTTGTCCACATAGTGCACCATCCCATTGTGCCTCGCATGGTAGGCATACATCTTGTCTGTGTTATCTCTTCGCCTGTACCTGGGGAACCCATCTCCGGTCATATCAGTCTCTTCGCAAAATGATTTCGGAAAATTCTTGGAACACACCTTCTTCTCTGCGTCCCAACACATCAATCCGTCCACATGAGGGCCATGCATCATGTGGCGTAACTGGTAGTAACGAAGAGATGAATCCTTATCGCTCAATTCTGCAGTGATGAATCTGTCCACATCTTTGGGCTGGAGGAGTTTACAGTCGGTGCGCAGAGCCGCTAAAATATGAGCATGAGGAAGACCGCGTTTCTGGAATTCAATTGTATATACGTAATCTACAATGGGTCCCAGTACATTCTTCTTCATCAAATCCTTAATCAGTTGTTTCACTTTGGTTTCAAAAATATCAGTGGCAATCAAGGGTATATCGTTGACTGTCGTACCTTTGATGAAATACTTCTTTAACGCATGAGTGATTTCAGTCCACCTGGGATTGCACGTCATTGTTATGAAGAAATCGGGTCTTCCTATCTTCCGACAAATCGCCATAGAGTCTTGATAAAGTTGCTGCAAACATCTTGTAGAACCTATATAGGTTGCAGGAAGATCACTGCCGTGCCAAGTCTAACCTCATCTGCTGCATTCAACGCATTCTTCTCAACGTGGTCTACTATCCCTTGATAACACTCGGTACGTAATGTACTTTGATTATATCGAATATAGTCTAGACGTTGTCGCTCGACCAAAGCGTAGCAGTTAATTATATACTGCTGAGTCAATCGTCCCGCATTCAACAAGGGATTGAAAGGTTCATCAGGGCGTAGAGCCAAGCGATGACCATAATACTGCACAGGAGATATTTTTTTCCCTTTTGTTGTTTTCATATTGTAGGTCCATCCAAAATCACCGTGCGGAAACAAAATCGGAAATGTCATGGGATCGGAGTGCTGGCTGGTTTGTTTAAGTATTGTTGTCTCGCGGTTACCCTCTTGCTTGGGGTATACTTTGAGATCTACGCTCGGAACAGAACCATCTTTCGACACGATCATTATTGCCACTTCAGATGTTGTAGGGCGGTTGTATCTTCTTTTGTCATCAAATTCATATTTCACAAAGTCTAACACGTATTCCTCTCCATTGATAGTCATATCCCGTAGCATCTTATACTTTTGCGCATATGGATTTATTTCACGCATCAATCTTTCAAGGCGTATGTTCAAATCAGGCCGATCCAAATCTATACGCATCCTTGAAGCTGCTTCAACATCATCGTAAATATAGATTTGTCCATTTCTGGGTGCGTTATTCCTCACATTTTCAAGAGACGTCGTGGCATGGTGATAGACCTGCCCTTGTATTTTTATAAGAGGTGGACCTCTTTGCATTTCTTCTAGGTGGGCTCCAAAAGTAGCAAATGCAAATGAAGAATTGTATGCTCTATAATCCTCTGTCTGAAATGATGTGCATCTCCGCTAGTACTACTCAACAAATCCTGCAGCTCAGGAGGATACCCGTGAAGCGGGGGAAGTTTAACCTGGCCACTGTGGCAACAACTGTGCACAGATCTTCCCTTCTGTTCAGCAAAACGAACAGCGCCACAATGCACACATTTAACTTTTAATTCGTCCATGGAATACTTCTTAACATTTACATAAGCACCACTTGTTATATCACCAGCCGCTGCCTTCTTTGTGACACGTTTTTTCCGGATAGTAGTGCCATTTACAATTTCTTCAACAACAAAATCATCTACATCGCATTCAACTGGTAAGTTACATGATAATTCAATCTTTTCATCTTGTGCTTGAGCAATTTCCCTGTTGAATTCTTCATTAACATTATTTGAGGACTGTTGCCTCGTATTTATCCTTTGTTTTTCTGACATGAAAAGACCAACATTATAAATTTGGGTCGCATTATCAGAATCCGATATTTCTTGTGTTTGGCGTTTCTTTGTCGCCTCCTTTAATGCGTGTCTCATTTCCGTCACTTTTTTGTTTTGTTTAATAACTTTATTTTTACTTCCTTTTTCTTTATTTTTAATAAAAGTTTCTTTTTTTTTAATTACTTTTTTCCCCGCTGCCTTCTTTGTGACACGTTTATTCCGGATAGTAGTGCCATTTACAATTTCTTCAACAACAAAATCATCTACATCGCATTCAACTGGTAAGTTACATGATAATTCAATCTTTTCATCTTGTGCTTGAGCAATTTCCCTGTTGAATTCTTCATTAACATTATTCGAGGACTGTTGCCTCGTATTTATCCTTTGTTTTTCTGACATGAAAAGACCAACATTATAAATTTGTGTCGCATTATCAGAATCCGATATTTCTTGTGTTTGGCGTTTCTTTGTCGCCTCCTTTAATGCGTGTCTCATTGGCGTCACTTTTTTGTTTTGTTTAATAACTTTATTTTTACTTCCTTTTTCTTTATTTTTAATAAAAGTTTCTTTTTTTTAATTACTTTTTTCCCCGCTGCCTTCTTTGTGACACGTTTTTTCCGGATAGTAGTGCCATTTACAATTTCTTCAACAACAAAATCATCTACATCGCATTCAACGTAAGTTACATGATAATTCAATCTTTTCATCTTGTGCTTGAGCAATTTCCCTGTTGAATTCTTCATTAACATTATTTGAGGACTGTTGCCTCGTATTTATCCTTTGTTTTTCTGACATGAAAAGACCAACATTATAAATTTGTGTCGCATTATCAGAATCCGATATTTCTTGTGTTTGGCGTTTCTTTGTCGCCTCCTTTAATGCGTGTCTCATTGCCGTCACTTTTTTGTTTTGTTTAATAACTTTATTTTTACTTCCTTTTTCTTTATTTTTAATAAAAGTTTCTTTTTTTTAATTACTTTTTTCCCCGCTGCCTTCTTTGTGACACGTTTTTTCCGGATAGTAGTGCCATTTACAATTTCTTCAACAACAAAATCATCTACATCGCATTCAACTGGTAAGTTACATGATAATTCAATCTTTTCATCTTGTGCTTGAGCAATTTCCCTGTTGAATTCTTCATTAACATTATTCGAGGACTGTTGCCTCGTATTTATCCTTTGTTTTTCTGACATGAAAAGACCAACATTATAAATTTGTGTCGCATTATCAGAATCCGATATTTCTTGTGTTTGGCGTTTCTTTGTCGCCTCCTTTAATGCGTGTCTCATTGGCGTCACTTTTTTGTTTTGTTTAATAACTTTATTTTTACTTCCTTTTTCTTTATTTTTAATAAAAGTTTCTTTTTTTTAATTACTTTTTTCCCCGCTGCCTTCTTTGTGACACGTTTTTTCCGGATAGTAGTGCCATTTACAATTTCTTCAACAACAAAATCATCTACATCGCATTCAACTGGTAAGGTACATGATAATTCAATCTTTTAATCTTGTGCTTGAGCAATTTCCCTGTTGAATTCTTCATTAACATTATTTGAGGACTGTTGCCTCGTATTTATCCTTTGTTTTTCTGACATGAAAAGACCAACATTATAAATTTGGGTCGCATTATCAGAATCCGATATTTCTTGTCTTTGGCGTTTCTTTGTCGCCTCCTTTAATGCGTGTCTCATTTCCGTCATTTTTTTGTTTTGTTTAACTTTATTTTTACTTCCTTTTTCTTTATTTTTAATAAAAGTTTCTTTTTTTTAAATTACTTTTTTACAAATTTGTTTTTGCGAAACTTGATCATCAACATGGTAAATTTGTTTGACAACATTAGACGTCACTATTTGTGACAAGGCATCACATTCATGTTTTGGCCGCTTCTTTGGCGGCTGTTTCAGCGAGCAATCATATTTCCTTTCACACCTCCCCTCCTGGACCTTGTTGACGTGTCCCACGGTATTAAAGTGCTGCTCAACAATATCGCCAAATGGAAGGTTTTGCGCCACAAAATTTTTGGAAGTAGCACTTTCGAAAGGTGTAAATGCATCGTAGTGGCCCGAAACATCCAGCCCAGTGAAACGTAGACGCCTGGCAGGTCCTCTATTGCTGCTTTCGAATCTAGCTTTCAGTTTCCCTTCCTGATATACCTCAAATGTGAATGGAAAAATTTCTGCTGCTGCCATCAATTCGGCTGCGGAGCCAAATGTCGTTAACTTACTCATATCGGCAGCGTAACATATAGCGTCGTTGTACTGTGACCCTTTTCGGTCACACGTGAATACCCCAAGTCGTTCCCAATTTGTTAATATGTGTTCCGTTAACAAAAATCTCATCTGCGTGGAATGTGATATGTCCCCATACACCAGTTGAGATAAAGAAGAAAACAGACACGACCCGTCTCCTGGCATACGGAGAATGCCATGAGCTTCAACCGAACCATTAGGAAGTTGCAACAGTTCGTAATTAAGTTGCAAGGGCATATTCATTTATTAATTTTTACATTCAGTAAAAAAATTGGTAAAAATTTTGTCGTACAGATCAAAAAGTCTCACTGTAAACTAATTAAAAATAAAATTAAACCCTGACTTCAAATCCCAGCTTTTCACTTATGACGCCACCTTGATTCGGAATCGGAAAAAACAGAAACACTTTGCACGTTCAAACACCACGAAGCGTGAACACTTCTCGCGGCGGCAAGAATACGAATTTTTACTCTCCTTTCACAGCCGACTTTTCTTCCTACGGTTTTATTTCAAATTTCATAAGCTAAAATTTCTGTTCACAACACATAAACATAAATACCACTTATATTATTACGCAATTAAAATTAACAAATAGTAAACGAATATTCGGTGCAAACAAAAAGCGGTATTTTCCGTTTACCAAAAATAATTGATAGTTTTGTTTTTACATAATAGGCCTAAGCCTAAGATAACGTTATATACGACAGAAGCCTGTAAAAAAAACGAACAATCAACGGAGATTAATAATTAGAAATTATATCTAATTTACTTACTTGTTACTCTTTCACTTACTTGTTAATCTTTTTATTCCTTGTTATTTCTCTTCTAATTATTCTCTTCTATTTTTATTTCGATTTTTGATGAAACAATAGCAGATAACGCACTTTCGAAAGAAAGTTTATAATCTGAATCTGCGTTCGCACAATGTTGCCAGAAATGAAGTTGTAGTACCTTTCACTGATGCCAGATTTTAAATTATAAACTTTCATTATAATCTCGTCGCAGCACACTTTCCAAATAATCTCGTCAAAAGAGTTTGGTTTGATTCGTTTTTGGTTTGCTTGGCGAGATAAGCATTGGTGGTGGCTCCACATTCCGATTTTTAATTAAAAAACTAATTTGAATTTCTTTCTAAAAATTTGTGGACATGATATCTAAATCTTTTTCTACATTCAGTAAAAAAATTGGAGAACATTGGTAAAAATTGTGTCGTAGAGATCAAAAAGTCTGACTTTGGAGAAAATAAAAATAAAATTCAAAAATCCATAACTCAAAATCCGATATATAAATTTTACCCAATTTTTTTTTATTTGTTGATAAATGAAAAATCTATAAAATACTAAAAATTCAGAAACTTTTGTAAGACAGATTTTTTTTTTCGATTTTCGGCAAAAAAAAAGCCTTTTTTGCCTTTTTAAAAAATATTTTTTATTAAAAAAACTAATTTGAATTTTTGTCTAAAAATTTGTGGACATGATATCTATACCACTTTCTACATTCAGTAAAAAAATTGGAGAACATTGGTAAAAATTGTGTCGTAGAGATCAAAAAGTCTGACTTTGGAGAAAATAAAAATAAAATTCAAAAATCCATAACTCAAAATCCGATATATAAATTTTCCCCAATTTTTTTTTATTTGTTGATAAATGAAAAATCTATAAAATACTAAAAATTCAGAAACTTTTGTAAGACAGATTTTTTTTATATCGATTTTCGGCAAAAAACGGCAGTTTTTAATTTTTAATTAAAAAACTAATTAGATTTTTAAAAAAATATTTTTTGGACATGAAACTTAGACCAATTGAGACATTCAGTAAAAAAATTGGAGTTGTAATATAAAAATTGCGTCGTACAGATCAAAAAAGCTTACTTTTTTTAATATAGAGAGATATCTTAAAACTTTCTAGTTATATGCGTTTGATTACTTTCTGGTTGTTGCAATTAATTTTCATCAGAATAGAATATCTACGAGAAAGGAGAGGTTCATGTTGATGGAGATGGTAAAAAATGCTTTTAGTTATTTTATGCCAAAATTAATTCAATTTAAAGGGTCCTATAAATGTTGTATGATATTTAGACATATTGCGGCTGTGTTAACTACACACAATTGCAGGCAAACCTCATTAATGTGAACACGATAAATTGAAATTACTGTTCATTCTATTTGTAGTTGGAATTCTCGTCATATGGCATTGACAATGTTATTTTAAATAATTAAGCCCAAAAAAATATGCAACACTGAAGTCTGCATATCCAATTCCAAATTAAACTGATAGTTTCTAGGTTTTAGAAAACTGTTCTTTTTAAGTTTTACCTCATTTATTCATATTTATTTTTCCTTTCCACTTTCTTAGAAAACTTTGGTGCTTAGCTAATGCTAGCAGATTTGTTGCCAGTGACAGGCTTCAGAAATAAGAGAAAGGTTTTTTTTTGTATGATCTTATTGACGAATTGCATCTGATCGCCGTGAATATTAGTAGTCAAAAATTCCTGGTTTGAGATAATCAACTTTTAGGTTTAACAATTTTCCAGCTTCCTAATCGGTAGACATTGTAAGTCAGCAAACTGTATGTATGCTCTACACAATTTCTGAATGACTTAAGGTTGCCTGATCTTTACTTTGATCTACATTCCACCCATTCAATAACAAAAAAGGCAAATAGCACTTGTATTATAATCACACTCTTTTTATAATATGATATTGTTGATCTGTATTTAATCAATGTATTTTTCCTTCATAATTATTAAATGTAATTTTTCTGTAGGTTTCTGGCACTCAAAGTTTGGTACCCGTGTTTCCCTCTGATGCACTCATTTGATTTATTAAAGTATGTTTTTTTATAGTTTACTTTTGATAATAGTTTACTTATTTAAATAATTTTTTGGAAACTTTAATGAGTAGTCAGTGATGTATTGTTTGTGTAAAATCATTGGTGTGTAAATATGCATATCACGAAAATGCAAAAATGAGAAGTTTTAAATCTTGCAATAAAAGTACTTAATTGTGACATATTCACTATAATTTAATGTTTTATTAGTTCCAACAATATTTAAAAACAGTATATGACAAAAATTAATTTAATTTTAAAGTTATTTAAGCCCTTGGTCACGTAAGCTGAAATGGGCGCAGCAGGCCTTGCCATACTAACGTGCTGTTGCACCAAGGAGTTTAGTTCTATTAAAATTTTAATAGTTAACTAAACCTTTTTTAAAGTCATTGTAAAACTAAATCAACAGCAATAGTGAAATTTATTCAGAATAATCCAAGATTTGCTTTTGCAATCCATTCATAGGTTTGTGAGCCTTCCTGTTCCTGCTGGAAGGTCCCTTTCCGGTTTGCCCAAGGTGAACTGCTGTCAGATTTCCACCGGGTCCCCCCTTTCTCTCTCGTGGAGTTACCAGTGGTCCTCCCTGGTCCCTGTCCTAGGTGAACTCCTGACGTCCCTTCTCATCTTCTAGGGTGCCTCGATAAATAGTAGGCACTATACAGAGTGGCGACACCAAGCCTCCCTGCCGATTGCACGCAGGCAAACATCTGCTATCTCATTGGCCGGTCGGCTGTGCTCCACTTCCGTTTTCCAACTTTTTCGACCACTGCATTTTTTCTCCATAGCGCGTTGATTGAAATTATGAGCGTTCTATGATAATAATCTGCTTAATCTGCAAAATTTTAGAAATGTTTAACTTTTATATTGTATATTATGAATAAGGAATTGTCTGAGCTACATTTGCACTAAGTATTTTTTGTATTTAGCAAGTTTTAAGGTGTGTAATTTAAGTTTTTTTAGAATTGTTCCAACTTGCATTGTCTATTTCATCGAGTTTTCGTTAATAATAATCTTAATAACTGTAATTTTAAGTACTATTTATCATAGTATTATATTCAATGAATGACTATGAATTCGTAAAAGCTAAAAATAGTTGTTATTTTAAGTGAAAAAGGCAGTTTTTGGAATTTGCGTGCAGACGATATTTGGCCACGTTTTGGCCTCGAGTTGGCTTCAAGTGTTGGCGCTCTTTTAAAAGGTAAACAAATGAATGTCTGTTACGGCATTGAGTGTTATTCGGAAATGTGCTATTTTTGTATTTTAAAACTTATTTAATGCATTTTATCGTAAGTAAAGGTTGAAAAAAGTTACGGTTGTACCTAAAACCTAATTTGTGATTTTAAATGATTACATTAAATAATTTATGAATTATTCAAGATACTTTAAGTGTTTAATAATTATATCCATGTGTTTTTTTCGCTTTAAGATACAACATAAAAAGTAACATGTAATACGATTTTTTTAAAAGTTAGTTATTATTAAGTGCTTCGTAGCCTTTACAGTAGCCCTTATTATTTTTAAAATCATAAATTTGGATATGGTATATTGTTCTAAAATAATTTAAAATGCACTTGCCTACATAATGAAATTCACAAATGCATAAGAAAGTCCTAAAAAATAAATTATTTAGCCTAGAATACCTATTATTCTACTTCATAAATTCCATGCAAAACCTTTTTAAATTGAATTATTTACTTTATAGCGATTATTCTTCTCAATACAGTTTTTAAATATATTAAAATAAACCTTTTAAAGTATCCTAATTTGTTTTCGATGCAGGCGTTTTTTTATTGCCAAAATCTGATATCTCCAAAAATCGTACATGGATGTAAAGTGAAGTTTTAAAATAAAAGCAAATGTATAAATACAAAATTATTGAAAATCCAAAGTTTTTCAAACTGTTTTGTTAGAAACAAGAGAAAAAAATCAATGTTATACACAACAAAATTTTCTAAAAAAAAAAAAGCGCTAAGCTTTTTCTTTAAGTTGAAATCGAGTACTATCAAAAAGAATCCGATACACATTTCCCCTGTCAGGTTCCCGAGTGAATATAACTTCAGTTTTGGTTTAGCTTTGGCGCCGTTAAAAGCGATAACGATTCCATTTTGGCACGAACCGGGCAAGAGCGTGAGAGCCGGTTGCCAGTCACTCCACAGTATCGACACTCTTATATACATGTACGAAGTACATGTTCGTTCTTTTATTTAGGCTCTCTATCATCTTCTGAAGTGCTGCCGGAGGTCCTCCCTGCGAGATACGGCCTGTCTTCCCTCGGATTATGTTGTGGCTCCCCCATCCCACCGTGTGGTCCGTCCATCTGATGTGCCTTCTCTGAAATTTGTGAAGAAAATTTTGCTTTGTGTTTTGTTTAAATAATTTCATAGTTCTTTTTGTTTGAAAATAATCTGTTAAATCCAAAATATAATTTTTTTCAGCTATAAGCCTGAAATAAACGTTTTAGGTTTTTTGGTTAAAATTAACATTTTCCTCTGATTTTATTAATATAGAACTGCTAGCTTTTCTTCGATTTATTGTTTTAAATAAAGATATGTTTTGAAACTCTGTAGATATTCAATCAATGTTGTAAAACAAGTAAGTCTAACATAGAATTAAAATATATTGATTTTTTTACCACCTTTTCAGTTTTCAAAATATATGTTCTTAAAATTATAAAAACATCTTTTTAACTCGACTCTTTAGAAGAGTAACACAAGTCTTTTTTTTTTAAAAAAAAAAAGGTGCTTTAGAAAAAAAAAATTCTTAAAAAATGAAATTTTATAATATTTATCAAGTAATCTATATGTTTACCTACGTTTAAATGAATTTGTGTACATAAAATAAATTATTGCATTTTCTAAACTATAACAATTCAGTATATAATGTTTATTAAGTACAATGCGTAACGTAAAAAAAGCAATGAAACTGGAAAATACATTAAAATCAATTTGATAAACGGTGGAAAATTTATAATTAAAAAAATTGGTTATTAAATTATCTGTTTAAATATGGTTAAAAAGTATCAATACAAAATAATTCTCTAAATAAGAAGGGAATTACTCATTATAGTTAATATATGAATAAATATGGCTGAAAAAAAGCAATTAGGTTCTTAAAATAAGAAGTAGGAAGTCACTCATAGTAGTTTTAGTCTAAAAAGGAGTGAAAAAAAAAGCTCTTCATAAAGGAGTGAAAAGACACTCGGCTGGCATCTGAAATTAATCCAATAAGGAGCGAAAATGACCGCTCAGAAAGGAGTGAAAAAACAACTCCACAAAACGAGTGAAATTCACTCATATAGGAAAATAAAACTCAGACTGAGTTAAAATCGCTCGTTTGTTTTAAGAGTGTATTACAAAGAATTCTACTTTGTAAGATTCGTTCTTTGATAAATCAATCGCGACAATCGTAATTAGTTTGTTTCTTAGAGTTTTTTTTTTTTACAATTAACCAACTTTGATATGGTTAAATTATTAATATTGAAAAAATTACAAAAACTGTGCTTAAACAAATGTGTAAAATAGAAAAGTGTATAAACTTTTAAGAAATTCCACACTCACATGGATCTCGATGAAGGTGTTGTCCAAACAAGTTGAAGAAATACGACTGCGGTTAAACGGAATAACCCCAATGAAATGTACCTAAAATTGGTTAAAATGTTACCCATTTTTGGCAACCTATCTGGTCCTATAATATGAGTTTTACAATAAACTCAAAATGGAAATTTTTATTATTTACTTTGGATCACAAAATACACTTTCCTATTTGAAACATTCTTGTGACCAGTTACCTTACAAACCAATTTGATTCATTGAACCATTCAATTCATTTTTGTTCTATTCATATCATAACTTTATATGTTCAAAAGTACTACCAAAAAATAGCTAATTTAGCATCACAGTGTGACGGTAAAATCGATGGCATCACACTGGGCTGTGAATTTACATATGATGTAAAATTTATTGTGCGGTACGTGCGAAACGTTTTCTTCACTGGCAGTGATTAGATGCACCCATCTTCTCTCTTTAAATAACGCTATTGGAGTAAGTTGAACATATGACTCTGTACGTCGTAAAAACCTAAAATTGCTGCAAAACAAACATTACAACAATGATATCTGTGTAAAAAGTAATCGCAAAAGTGCTGTAATTTTGCATAAATTTTCCCCGGAAAATTTTATATAAATTATTAGTCAAGGAATTTTGTGAAAGGTGTCATTTTTCATGAAATAGCGTAAGGAAGTGAGAACTTTCAACCAAAATTGTATAAGGGGTCGTCTACATATTAAAATGAGTACCAACTTTGAAATTTCCAATGGCAACACCCAATTTTTTTATATAAAAATATTTATTTTCTTCAAAATACCCTATATCCAAAAGAAAATTAATTACTTTGCATTATTTTGTTGAGATATAAGCATTCAAACTTGAACGCCCATAAAGTTAAAAAAGTTTCACAAACTTTTATTCATACCTCCACAAATAAAATGAATTAAACAAAGATTTTTTTTTCATTAAATACTTCTTAATCTTCCAAAAACAAATCACATAAGTTTTGTCATCAATTTTTTATTTTTATTATTTTTTTTATTTAAATTTAAATAAGAAAAAATAAAATATGAATAGAAACCCCAATATTTTTTTACATAAATCGATAAAAGTAGATCAAGTAGAACCAGATTCCCGAATTTTTTAATTCAACAACAATTATTTGCCGAGTTATTGTAAAAAAACTGAAAGAAACGAATTTTAGGGACGGTGTACAAAATTACTTGGCAATTCGATCCTAACTTGCATTATCGTTTGGTGGTTGAAAAGCGTTTATTGGTAAATGTTTATTTAAATTATTGATGTCTGTCAAATGTCTAAAAATCTTTTATTGTTTCTAGTGCATACAATGTGATTTTTTTGTATAATTAACATTAAATTATATCGAATATGTGTTTAAATGTATGTTATTTCCTATACAATTTCTAAAAGTGTGTTTAAGATTAAAAATTAAATGCTCTAAAATATTATTGGAATTAGGTTTTTAGTATATTTCATTGTTACCACATCGATTATTTAAAATTATTAGTGCCCACCTATTTTGTTAACAATCATCGCCAGATCATTTTAGGTATTTTTTTTTATTTTTTCTTAATTAAATATCGCGGAAGGTTTATAAGCGGGTCTCTGACCAAGCACAAAAACCTGAATATCTATGGGTAATTCCATGCAAAATTATCCTGTCTGTAGTGTAAGTTACGTTTGTAAAAAGTGATTATCACTACAACTTTTAACATTAAATGAGAAAAAAATTGTGGAATAGTTGATCTACACTTATTATAACTAAATAATGCAATATATTTTTTATTTAATTTGGTTTATTTTTTAAATTTAAAAAGCTTTTAATCTTCTCCTAAATCGTGACTTACACTACAATTACATGGAATTAGCCATATGTCTACCAACCAACCAACTAAATATCGAGCTGAATTAGTGAAGAAGGTTTAATTATAGCATCCTTTTTGGCGTGAATATGTTAGCTTGTCGTTTTGAAAAGACACAACCTAAATCTCACCTTTTTCAATTTGGAGATTTCCCCCTAATCGCGTTCAAAATAAATGCTTTAATATCTCGGCAAATAATGCAAAACAAATAATTCTTTTTTATACCTAGGGTAATTTGAAGGTGCTGATAATTTTTATGTAAAAAAAGTGGGTGTTGCCATTGGAATTTTCAAAGTTGGTATTCATTTTAATATGTAGACGACCCCTTATGCAATTTTGGTTGCCAGTTCTCAATTCCTTAAGCTATTTCCTGAAAAATGACACCTTTCACAAAATTCCTTGACCAATAGCAGCCGAAAAGCAAAGGGTGGATCGTTTTTTTTCCCCAGCTGTACAAGGTTATTTGGTATTGCTCCAATTTCTATGTGTAATCATTTTGACATTGTTCAGGTAATTGGCTTTGAAACTTAAATTAGTTTTGAAATTTTTAAATACAATAATATGATTCAATCAAATTGACTCAAGAAATAATTACCCAGTATAGTTTTCCAGTAGGAATACGCTTCTTTTATTCTCATTAAACGAAACTCATAACTGCTCAGCTTAATTTATCTTAAATGAATCGCTAATTTCGGCTCAATTCACTTTTTTCACTGATAAAACGCGTTTCGTTTATTAACATCAGTATTTCTTAGGTATTTTTTGTACAAAAGAATGTTTGGTAAAAAAATGCTTACTGGTAGGTTTTTGGAACATACCATTTCTGAAGCCAATAATATCACGAAAAATAAAAATAAAAAAAAACACCCAAATACGGTACTTCTTTCTGTTACAATGCTGGGAGCAACGGTAAACTATCAACCTTGGGGCATAAAACAACTATTCCTACGAATCTGCCGACAGAAATAAAAACTGTTTTCGTGTTATTTATCGTCGTATCAGCTTCGCTCCCGATATTTCTAGGAAGTAACTTTCTTTTAGCAACTTCGTTGTTGTTGTTTGTGCTCGCAATGATAACTGTTCACTACTACGGTTTGGAAAAATGCGTGTAGTATATCTTCCTTTGTGTGGAAAATTTGTGGAAATGACGCTCGTTGATGAGAACAGCAAATTGTTTAGTTTGAAGTTCGCGTGCTGTGTCTGTGAAATCGTGAGATTACCTTTAATTTTATTTTTCGCACGAGCATTTAAAAATATTTTATATCACGTGACTTATTGGTCTCCTTGGAGATTTGAGTTTTCTGTTTTCGAAAAAAGTGACATTCCATGAAAATTTGTGTATGAAAAAGCTGCTTTTTATCATTGTAAAACATTTTGATGCTGGTGAACCTGGGGTTTAAGTATTAAAAAGTTTGTGAAACTGCGTTGTATAAGTAGCAAGGAATAAAAGTTGTTTTTTGTTAAACTAAGTGAAGACTAATTCCAGTAAGAAATCTTCACATCTGGAGTCCGTGACAGGACCTGGTAAGCGAAATAAAAATGTTTCAAGCAGTTAAAAGCTTTAAAAAAGAAGATTTAGTGTACTTGTGTCAAGAGATTATCGGGTCCTTACCAACTAAAACTACTATTTTTGCACTGAAAGAAGAAATTTTGAATAGTGAAGAATACAAAGCAGATCCGGATTTCGTTACTTCTGTGTTCGAAGCAGCTGTTGCTAAAAGTCAGCAAAGAGACGAAGAGAAAAAAACATCAAGACGAAGAGGAAAAGCGCCAAGACGAAAAAGAGAAAAAGCGCCCAAGACGAAGAAGAGAAAAGACGCCAAGACGAAGAACGTCAAAGGCAACATGAACTAGAACTGGCCAGGATAAATTGCCGAAGAGCGTTGGATGCTCCAGATGAAACTACAGAGTTAACAGGTAACGTTAAAAAGAAATTCAATTTACCAAAATTATAATTACGACAATTTTCCGGAGATTTAAAGGACTGGCTGCCATTTTGGAGTCAATTCGAGCATGTACATAATGATTTAGATATTGCGCCAGAAAATAAGTTTCAATATTTGATACAATGTACTGTTAGCAAGTCGCGTGCTCGGGAGGTGGTTGAAAGTTTTCCGCCAACTGGCGCCAACTACGAAAAAGCCATCGAATCTTAAAATCTCGTTATGGGCGAAATGATTTATTAATTGAATTTTATGTTCGCGAAACTGTTAAATTTGGTGATTCAAATGCTGCGCGACGCTCTGCTATAAATCTATGCACACTTTACGATAATTTGGAGTCGCAGACTCGTGCACTAGAGACTCTTGGCGTAAACAACGGATAAAAGCGCTGCTCTTCTTCACCCTTTATTTGAGTCATGTTTACCTGAAGATATACTTAGGGCATGGCAAAGACAAAGGAGCCCAGTTTTCAAACCACAATGGTGACCCACAAGAAAGGCTTAATGGTTTGCTAAAATTTCTAAAATCTGAAGTGGAATCCGAGGAAAGGATTTGTTTGGCGATGCAAGGTTTTGGCTTGAACCAAAAGACAGACAATAATTGTTTTAAAGGTAAAAAATTTGAAAAGAGGGTAAAAAGAATAGCACGCCAACAGCTTCCGGTCTTTTCAAACCCAAACCCCTCATACTCAGGAAACGAAAAAGTGTGTGTTTTCTGTGATTAAAACTCATTTTGAGTGCAGACTGTTTTTCGCGCAAAAAATGAGTTTTTCTGAAAGACAAAGGGATTCTAAGGGAAAAGAATTGTTGTTTTGCCTGCCTAACACCTGGTCACCCTGTCCAAGATGTCGTTTCATTTCTGGGGATGTTGTATTTCGTGGGAAAAAACATGTACCCTGATGTGTGAAACAAAAAGCAAACAAGAAAAATTAATAAAAGAAAACAGGGCGGAAAAGGAAAATCGTTAACGAGGTTTAAACATGGCTAACATAAGTACGGGTCCAAAGTGTTCTTACAAAAATATCAAATGCAAGCTTATTTCAGATAAAAAGGAAGCTGTCGTGAGAATAGTTCTGGACCACCCGGGTCTCAAAATTCTTTTATTGCGAAAAATCTTGCTGGAAGATATGGGATACACACCTGTAAACTGAAGAATTTGTTCATACAGGCTTACAGAATCAGGTTGAGAAATATGCAGAAAATTTTCGCATGCAACTTTGGGAAGCGTTAGATCAAAATTACAATTTGCAATGATATTCACCTGTGAAGTAGGGCCATGGATAAAAGAGCTTCAAAATATGGATATAACTTTATGGTGATGTATGGAGAGCCCCCAAAACGCGTACAAGTTCTTATAGAGCTGACATTTTTGGAAAATTTTGAAACCCGTCAGAGGAGGGTATTGTCAAGCGGAAATTTGGGAGCTATTGAAACTTTACTTGGTTGGACTCTTTAGGAAAAGTTCCTGAAATGAAGTAACTTCAAGCAAAAGCTATGCTGGTGACATCACCTTTTCGTTAAGGAGTTTGACATTTCAGACTATTGGAAACTCGATTCCATTGGGATCCAGGGTCCTATTGAAAAAGCTCTCTAAGAAAGAGCAAGAAGATTTGACTAAAGAACATTTCCTTCAAACTGTTAGGTACAATGAGGATAATCGCTATGAAGTTCTCTTGCCTTGGTTGGATAACAGTGTGCCTTTAGCTGACAATCTTGAACAAGCTAAAAGAAGATTAGAAACTACGACCAAGAAGCTATTTCAAGAAAATTTATATGACAGCTATGAGCAAATATTTTCCGATTGGCTTCGTGATGGGATTATCGAAGAAGTGCCAGTTGAAGAATTGGTTTTGTCTGCAAAATTACCTACCTCATAGGCCTGTTATCAAAGCTAGTAAAACTACACCTATTCGACCGGTTTTTGATGCTTCTGCTAGAGTAAAGGGTTATCCTTCGCTAAATGACTCTATACATAGTGGTCCGAACTTGATTGAGCTCATACCAGATATTTTATTACAGTTTAGAGAGAAAAAAGATTGGCGTGATTGCAGATATAAGGAAAGCTTTTCTGCAATTCAGTCTTAGTAGAGAAGACAGAGATTACTTAAGATTTCTATGGTGGGACTGATAAATCTTGTGAAAATTATAAGTTTTTCCGCCATACCAGAGTAGTTTTTGGTGTTCGCAGCAGTCCGTTCCTATTAGGAGCTGTATTGAAGTATCACATTGAAAAAAATGTCGATGTTGACCCTTTTGTTACTTGGTGTTCTTTTGGAGAGTTTCTATGTCGATAATCTTGTAGCTAGTGTCAATGATGAAACAGAGCTGGAGCGATTGATAAATGTTTCTAATAATCTACTGAAGACAGGTGGTTTTGGTCTAAGAGATTGGGAGTATTCAATAACAGAAACCGGAGCCGCCTCTAATAAAACGTAATTGTTAGGTCTTCAATGGGATAAAACTGAAAACAGTTTTTCGCTAAACGTCAGCTGGTTGGAAAAAGTAAATGTTGATAACGTTACTAAACGCACTATGTTGTCAGTAGCTCACAAAGTGTTTGACCCATTCGGATTCGCTTCTCCAGTAATGCTCTGCCCTAAGCTCATGCTTCAAAAAACCTGGAAAATTATCGATAGGATGGGACGACGAAATCACCGGAACCCTTCGAGAAGAATTTATACTTTGGTTTAAGGAGCTTAAAGGAATTGGAGAAAGTTACAATTCCCCGCTGGTTAAACGTTACTTCAGAAAATCCTGAAAACTTTTCTATTCACACCTTTTGTGACGCAAGCAAGGACGCTTATGCCGCCGTTTGTTTTATCTTGTACAAGAAGATTGCAAAAAAAGTGCATTTTTTAACCTCGAGGTCCCGTATATCTCCTGCAAAAGTTGCAACAATACCTAGATTGGAGCTTCTTGCTGCATTGGTGGGGGCAAGGGTTGACGAAATCTGTGATAGATGCTCTCGGCTGGACAGATATTAAATGTTTTTATTGGAGTGATTCTACAACTGTTCTTACCTGGATCACGAAGCATGAAAATTGGTCAATTTTCGTGAATAACCGGGTTCAGGAAATTCGTAGGATTACTGTAGCTTCCTCATGGCGTCATATACCTGGAGTTGAAAACCCTGCAGACTTGCCCTCCCGAGGATGTAAAGCAAGTGTTTTTAGTGAAAAGTAGATGGTGGGAGGGGCCAAAATGGTTAAACTCTTATGAAGACCAAGAAGCACACATTGATTTTGAGCTTGATGAAGAGGAAATACTAAAAAGAAAAGAATAAAAGCTCGGTTTCGGCCTTGGTTTCCATCAAGCAGAATTCGTCTACCGGATGGTTTTATGAGCGTTTCTCAAAATATCAATCAATTGTGAAATTAGTGGGGTGGATTTTGAGATTTGTTACAAACTGTAGAAGCGATGTTCACTTCAGGAAAAAGGGATCTCTGGATACTGAAGAATGTAGAGAAGCTGAGAAACGGGTTATAAAATTGATCCAAGCAGAATCTCTTATAAACGAACATGATGAAAAGCTCAGATCGTTGATTGCGTATAAGGATGCTGATGGCATAATATGGCTGAAAACGAAAATTGTTTTGATGGAGGATATAGAGGAATTCAGAGAACCAGCTATTCTCCCATCCAATCACGAAGTTGTTAAAAGGTTAATACTTTCCCATCACATCGAAAATAGTCATGCTGAAATAGTCATGCTGAATATTTTGAGAGAGCATTTTTGGATTTTGAATGGAAGAAAAACAGTGAGATCAGCTATCTCAAGATGTATCCCATGCAAAAGATTTTCTTCTAAAGGTTGTGATGCTGTATCCGCTCCTTTGCACGAAGATCGAATACGACAAGCCAATGCGTTCGAGATTTTGTATATATATATATATATATATATATATATATATATTATATATATATATATATATATATATATATATATATTATATATATATATATATATATATTATATATATATATATAATATATAGTATATGTATATGTATATGTTATATGTATTATGTATATGTATAATGTATATTGTATATGTATATGTATATGTATATGTATATGTATATGTATATGTATATGTATATGTATATGTATATTATATATATATATATATATATATATATATATATATATATATATATATATATATATATATATATATATTATATTGCATTTTTTAATATCTTTTTTATTATAGTTGAAATTCATAGATTTTAAATTTATCAATGACTTGGCCTACAGAAATTTATCTTTGCTAATTTAGCGATATCAGGACAGTTATTTGGGTAAAAATAAACTACATCAATAAAAAATAAGAAGTTTAAAACAATAGGCAGATGGCTTTTCCAAAAAGAAATTTTTACATAATTCAGAGATATTTATTGAATTTGCACTTGTATTAAGCTAACTTGCGTTCTTTTATTTTGGATTACTATCCAAACCAATAATAGAGGGAACATCTGGTTTCGATTAGCATTGGCAAAACACGTCACTAATTTCACTCGAGTACCAAACAAAGAAATGCGGCTTTTGAGTGATGATAGTTGGTAAAAAAAAGTTAACCAAACCCACAAAAAAACAAGATAAACGCAATTAAATTGGTATTAGTGATGATAATTCTTTTCTTAAGAAGCTTTCAGCACCACAATTGCCCAGTGTCCTGAGTAATAAAAAACAATTATTCTGTTATATACCAATATAATTAAAGAAATGGTGTGTGTCGGAAATTATTTTTTCGGGAAGTTGAGGGAGAATGAGCCCGATTGACCGAGGGTCTCCAAAGTGAAAAAAAGTCTCTAAACAAATATTTTCTTAGCCACATTTCTCCGGCTGTTTTGAATAATTTTACAAAACGGTTTTTTTCAAATGATAAATGTAGATAACTTACAGGTCTCTATAATCCCACTTTTTGAAATTGGTTCGAATATTTTGTGTATAATTATTTATTGAAAAATTAAAAAAAAAATATTCGAATTAATTTCAAAAAGAGGGATTGTCGGGACTTGTGTGTCAGCTACATTTATTACATAAAGAACACCCGTTTGTAAAAAATAATTTCAATACATCCGGAGAAATGTGGGCTTATAATATTTTTTTTCTAAATTGGATTAACCCTGAGGCAGTTTGGTTTGGAGATACGCGGTAAACCGGGCTTATTCCCCCTTAAGTAATGAAACTTGACTGTTCTTTTAAAAAGAAAATTTGTAAATAAAAAGGGGCTTATTTTTTCAATGTATAAATGTATTTACTTTGAGGGTTGTTTAATAGGAATTCTGGTGGAATTTTGGATTTTCTGCAATTTCAAAGGTCAAATTTTTTCTGCAACCAAAAGTGCCACCGCACATCACTTGCTATTTTTGAGTACTTCTTTTTATATGTATTCACTGCATCATATACACTTTTGGTTTCACCGTTGGCACAAGAAAATTTTGGAGGTTTAAAAGTTCAGAAAAAAAAAACAATTTTTTGATTCACTTTGAATGACCCGTGACCTTTTGTGCCAAATGTCAACCATAAGTTTTTTTATGTCCTAACATGTACTTATGGAACAAGTAGAACACACAAAAAAATTATCACTGTGATTTTTAACTATTTACACAAAAAGTAATTGCCATATGTAAGTTGGGTTCGTTTTTCTTTAAAAAAAAAAGGAAGAATCTTCAACTTTGACCCCCCCAAGAACTTCAATATTTTTTTTTTTTTGGCAAAAAACAAAAAATATACGTGTTTAATAGTTTTACATAAAGAACATATTCTGCAAATTTCAGCAACATTTAAAAAAACGTCAACTATCCAAACTTACCTGTTTTGCCCGATTTTTAAAAAAACTGGCTCTTAACCAATATACTTTCCTAATTACAACATTAGTTAAATATTCCTATTTTTTCTTGACTTACAACTATGTATTTTTCTCATGTCTTTTATACATAACAATTATAGATTATTCAAAATACTTCAAATATTACAACTGGGACACTTAATTATCACATAAAAACATAATGTGTTTAATATTACTTCTACTTCCCTAAACGCAAATTATTTCAAGAATATTACTCATTTAAAAAACTTTCATTTAGGTGTCAGCATTTGGACTTTTTGTGATTTGAACTCATGGGTTTGGTTCAGTAAATGAAAACTTCATGTTAAGTTCTCGTTTGTTTTTTAAATGAATGGCACACAATCGATAAATATTTTTTCCTTGTCCCCCAAAAAAGTACTTTATTTATTTTTTTTGAATTATAATTATTATTTAAGCCAAATGTTTCGCTCCTACTGAGTGTTAAACACTATTTTTTAAGTATAGAGATTATATCGAAGCCATAGAGATTTTTACTGCTTCATAAAATGGTGTTAACAACTTTATGCATGTTGTGTCTGTCGATTACGGTGAAGTTAACGGAAGTGATTAATGTTTTTCGTATCCGTTGAAATTTGATTACAATAATGGACCTTTGTGTGCATAGAAAACTAGAAAATAAAATGTTTTTAATGGGGCTGCTTTTTGCCGGATAAAGCCTTTTGCGAATTCAGCATATTCCAGTATTATTTAAAAGAGTAAAATAAAATAATATTTTAATTTAAACAATAGTTAAATATTTACCATTCAAAGAGGTAAATGTCAGTATTAAAACATTTAAACGTTTGTGTTAAAGCAAATTAATAAAATTGTGCCCGTCAATTAGGAAACAGTGCTGCACAAAAGTTTAGGCACAGACGCAATTCAAGAAAAAATCGCCATGTTTACTATTTTTCAGTAGTTTTAGCTTCCACACTACGTTATAAACGTAAAAAGTGGAAGGTTTTTATAATTGTTCAGTCCGTCTGTCTGTCACCCACTTTCACAGAAAGAACCACAAGTCCCACAGACAAGGGTGGGATACGTCATTTTAAAGCAAAAAATCAGATTAGGCTACATTCCAAATTTCATTAAAAAATGTAAATTAGAAGTTTATTTAAAATTTAAATAACTAAAAATTTAATCTACATTGAAATTACATGCGAATTCCATTTTTATTCAATATTTTCACTGTTGCCATTTTCGTTAAACGTACGAGAAACTTTTGTTAAAATAAAAATACACTTTTGAAAAAATATTTATTTATGTGATATAATTCGGTTTGGATTGTTGTATTATCACAATAGAGTTCTTTTAATGGTTCTATATATATGTATGTAGAAAGATGCATAGAGAATTCTAACGTGGCAAAAAAAAAAATGCTAAGTTTCGCTTTTTTTTTTAAAGCATCAATTGTACAAAATAAATAAATTTTTGAACTGTAAATTAATTTAACAAACTATAAAAAGGTGAATTTTCGAAAGAAATGTAAATGGGAAATTGTGGCGACAAAAAAATTTATTAAAAAGGATTACATCATTATTCTTCGAACTTCAAACAAATATAGCAAACGATAAAGTCTAATTATTAAATCTGAGATAGAAGATTAATGAAAATAGTTAATTTTGGCGTTTAAAACTTTGAATTACAAATAGCTAAATGCCCTGTTTTTATTAGAATTAAATCACATTTGCCATTCGCAACAATCGCTCGAGAAACTTTAATTCTTTTAGACAATAAATTAAAATAAATTTATTTTTGCGACATCGATCAGTTTGAAATGACGTCAAATATATTTCACTACGGAATCCTTGTATGTTGATATGAAATGTTTTCATTCTATTTAAAAGCGAGGAATATGACATATTTATTCTTTAAAATATAAATTAATTTTTGCAAACGATAAGTAATAAATATTGAATTTTCGAAATAAAATAAATGAAACTAGCCAAATTTAGCTTGTAAATGTTAAATATAGAATTAATGTTGTGTTTGGCGCGTTTTTTCCTGTTAAACACAAATATGTGGAAGCGAGTTAAGTGACAGATTCTGTTACAAACCTACTTGTTTTTAAAATATATATTCTTTAGGCAGTATAAAAAATAATAGGGTAAAAATTTTTTCCAAAAAATATAAATAAATTCGACTTCCATCAACAAATTAAAAATTTCAAAACTTTTCTTGCCACAAAAGTATAGGCACACGTTTCAGTTTTATGCAAATTCTCTGGAGAAAGTGATTGTGTCATCAAAGGGGAGGGTTTTTAAGTTGCTTTAAAAGGTTGAAGGTAATTTTCAATGCTTAGAACCATTCTGAAGTCAGCTGAATTTTCGTATGAAGAGATTATAAGGATATGGACATTAAAATTCAGAGGTAAATCTGTATCTGATATTTCTACTGAATTAAAGCGTTCGAAACGAGGTGTTTATAGAGTGTTAGCACGTTGCGATCAATATCTACCAAAATAGTGGTCCGGAAGACCTCGAATCTCCGGCAAACGAGAGGATAGACAAATAAGAAAATTGGCTTCAGACAAACATTGCTTTCAAATCAAATTAAAAGCCTGATTGTGGCTAAATTTCCACGTGAAACTATCAGGAGGTGACTCAAGGAATCTGGATACATGATAAAATTCAAGATGAAGCGCAAGTCTAGCTTGCTATCTCATCATAAAGATGCAAGACTGCAATGGGCTCAACAACACATGTCTTACAGCGACAAATGGCTGCAAGTGATCTTCAGCGACGAAAAATAATGGGACCTAGATGGTCCCGATGGGTATGGCTACTAGTGGCATGATTTGTGTAAATATACCAGGATCCACTTTAGCCGGCGTCAAGGTGGTGGTTTTTAAAAGGAGTCAGGTAATGGTTTGGGGAGGTTTTCGATTCAACGGCTAGACTTTCCTAGCCTTTACCAAAGGAAAAAAAAACTCGGGGGACTACCAGGCAACTCTAGACAACAACTTAATGCCTTATGGGGAGATTTTAGGCGGCCAAAATGGAAATTCCAGCAAGATAATACCTCCATACATACATTATACATCAAGGTCAACTAAATAGTGGTTTAGAAACAGTAATATCACAGTTATTGATTGGTCTGCTTACACTCCGGACCTTAATCCCACAAAAATGTTTTGGAGAATCCTTACTAGAGTAGTTTATGCCAATTGCAAACAATATTCCACCGTTCCGGAGCTAAAGGAAGCTATTGAAAAACGCGTGGTATGAAATCGAGCCTAATACCTTACAAAATCTGGTACTTTTCTATGAAAAACAAGATTTTTCGAACTAATAAAAACAACGGGAAAGCTACACAAATTACTAAAATGATTTATTTAATTATTAAGTTATTATTTTTATTAAGTGTGCTTAAACTTATGTGCAGAAGATTTTTGTCATTCTTGTCATTTTGGTGCAAAACTTTCCACATATTTGTTTTTCTAGTATTTAATGTCAATTATGATTATAATATGATTTTGATGAAATAAATCATATAAAGATTTTTACTTTTTGTCTCAATACTTTTGTATAAATTTAACTCTTTGTTTTGTGCAGCACTATACACTTCCCTAAATACCCCCAACAAAGCAATATTGTACATTTATTACTCAGCTTTTATTGAATTAAGGTCTAATTTACGATCTGAATCCCACTTTAAAATACCATCACATAATCAATTTGACGATTGTCTGAAAGTAAACACACTTACAAATTACTGAAGCAAAAAAAAAGACTTTATCAAACAACTGCACTGATTTCCTGATCTAACCTTATTAATCACAGGGGTAGTACCGATAACAAATCAGTTCCGGTTCGGCACCAAGTAAATGGCCGATAACTACGGCCATAATTATTCTCGAGGGAGCACATTTTCGAAGTAGTGTTTTAAAGAATATTGTTCTGAAGATCATTGTCAAAAATTTGTGCCAACAAGGGCATTGATTAGTTACTAACAAGGAATTAGTTCTGGTTATGTGGACTTTTAGTTGTGTTGTGGAACTCCACAAGCCTGTTCCGGTTTGAAGCACTTTTTTTTTTTTACATAGCTGTAACTTATAATCAATTGATTTAGCCCTATGTGTCCCGATTTAAGTTATATCACGAACAAATGCAAATACTTTTAGTCTATCCCTCTCAGATATTAAAAACATAATAATTAACCGTTTGGGTTACAGTAATCATTATTTATTTAATTATTTTTTTTAAAAAATTAATTTATAATTTAAGTATTTAGTTAACCTTTCAAAACACATTTTCCAATTATTTTCAGTTCGAAACACCTAAAATTGCTAACTAAAACGAAATATAGCATGTAAAAATACATGTATCCTCTTCACCCGTGAAAAAAATGCTATGCATATTTTTTTTGAATAAACATATTTTTCAACCAATTATGCATTTAGAAATATGTTCTGCTTTTTTTAAAAAAAAATCTACGTTAAACATTTGCGGAGGGTCACTTCAATTTAGTGGAATTTGAGGTTATGAGGATTAAAAATACACAATATACACATTTTTGGTGTACTTTTTAATAATAAAAAAGATATGACAGTCATTTAAGATTTATAGACCAGTTTAACTTATGTTTAAATGCAAAATATCCGATATATTAACACCGAAATATGCTTGGTACGTCATTTTTCAATACAAGTAATAAATCAGCTGCTTCGATTTCAATATTTTTTGAAAGCTATAATATTTTACTTCATACTAAAAAAGGAATGCAGCCCAATTAAGAATTTTTTAAAAAAAAGTTAGTATTAAGGAAAATAGTAAACGGAAGTTGTGAAGGGAAATCTACAAAGGTCCGCGTAAGTGAACCCCTGGAGCGAAGAAGGTATATGATAATGATATTAGAGAGCCATGTGTTGGTTGATGTACGTCGTACTACTGCTGTCCGTGTGCTTTTTTTGCCCGACTTCGTAATTTTGAACAAAGTGACGAGGCCTACGGGTAAGTTCCTTAGCATCTGCGTTTTAATAATATCGTCGTAAAAGTACTACAAGAAGATCCAGACTAAGACTGACGAACTCAAATTTTTGTACACGCATCGAAAAATATTTGACACACGCATCGATACATATTTAAGGAGGAACCATACACGAAATTTTTTTAAAAATTCGATTTTTTTGTTTAATATTAAATTTTATTTTAGAGAATGATTTGTTATTGAAATTGCAGTGGATGTCAATTTTACCATTTATCCTTTTCGTAGTCGAATTTACATGACTACCTCATACGATTGATTTGAAACTAGTTCATTATTAAATATAAAGCACACTTTTTCTATTAAACACTGATACCCAGATCCCCCGGTTCAGTGCGGCCTCCCTGGAAACTACCCAGCTTGGCCAACCAAGATGGTTCTCTCTCCTTCAATATGTTTCGTCGCCACGTCAGCCTTGGTCAGCCTCTCTTTCTTTTACCGTCAGGAGACCAATTTAAAGCGGTCCGTTCGTTAGAATCGGGGCGCCTTCTTATCAACATGTCCGACCCAATGCCACCTTTTTATCATTATGTCATTTGTCAAGGGTTTTGTCTGCTGTTTTGATATATAGATTATGGTTTGAAATTTGTTCTGGCCAATAAATTTTAAAATCTTTCTGAAACATTTAGTGTGAAATGCGTTTAGTTTATTTTCCTGTTGTTATGAATTTTCCAAGTTTCACAGCCATAAAGTAGTATAGATTTTATAATAGCATTATAGATTTTTAGTTTAAGAGAAAATGTTTAAGTTTTGACGACTTCCAAACCGTGAAATGATTTTCTAAAAGAATTTTGCGCTTTTTTAATCCTACACTTTAGGAATTTTTTCCTATTTTTAGGAATCCTTAGAATTCCAAAATTTTCAACAAGCACTCTCTGTCAATACTGTCGAAAGCTTTAGAAAAAGGCATAAAGTTTAAATAAATTGTCTCATTTCGTTCGACACACTGTTCAACTATGTTTCGAAGAATAAATATTTGGTTTACAGTGCTCTTTCAACTTCAGAATCCTGTCTGTTCAACCCTAAGGATGTCATCTATTCTCTTCTTAATTTGTTCATGATGACTCTCGAGAAAATCTTTCCGGGTACAGAGAGGAGGCTGATTCCTCTAAAAATGTTGCAATCAGTGAGGTTTCCTTTTTTGGAATTTTTTACAATTTGAGATTCAATCCACGATAAAGGAACCATTTCTCCTTTCCAAATGAGGTTAAATAGCTTATGAAGTACTGCCGCAGATACATCGATGTCAGCTTTTATGAGCTCGGCAGTGATGAAATCATTTCCACCAGTCCTCCTGTTTCTTTTGTGAACTTTATTGTTTGTATAATTCCCTCAATAGTAATGTCTCCCATATCAATATAAGTTGAAACTTGGTGTTCAAAAGGAGATTCAACATCACACCCCCCCTAAAGTGCTGGTAACGTTTAAAAGTTCTTCAAAGTTGCTCCTTCCATCTACTTGTGATTTCTTTTTTTGGGTGATGAGTTTGCCATTTTTATCTTTAAAGCACAATCATTATTTGGTTTTAAACACCACCCAGTTTCTTGATGATTTTATAAACCTCCCGATATCACCGACATCAACTAGCTCTCTGAGCATCTTCTGCAAGTGCATGGAAGAAGTTTTCTTTTTCAGTTCTGGCGGATCGTTTGACGCTTTTGTGCGCTTCTAGTATTATTTTTTTTAACTTCTGTTTTATTCTTTCCGATTTTGTGCTATTTATTTTGCCCTTAAGTTTTTTCTTTCTTCTATACTTTGAGTGTTTCCCAGAGATCCACTCTGTTTTTGTTTTCCCCTTACTTAACAATGTCGGTTAATGCTGCAAATTTTGTTATGCAGTTCAATTGTAAAACATTTGCTTTAAATCTGTCCTCTTTCAATTTTTCTAAGTTGTACCTAATTCTTTTATTCATATTGTGCCCCTGGGATTTCGCATAATTTCAATTTTACAACCCTATAAGCAAAAAGTGGTCGGATGCTACGTCAGCACCTCTTTTAACTCGTACGTCCTTACAAATATCTCTTGTATTTACCATTTATTGAGATATGATAAATCTGAATTTCCGGTTTTTACCATCTGGGGATATCCACGTTATTTTTTTAATGTCCTTATGTTTGAAAAATCTTCCACCTATGCTGAGATCATTCATCTCGCATAGCGTTGTGAACAACTATCCATTATAGTTTTGGTCTCCAATAGCCTCATTTCCAATTGCACGTTCATCAATGGTCACTCTTTTTCCAATCTTGGCATTTAAATCACCCATTACTAATAAATATGTCATATTGTGAGTCTTATCCAGTATCCTTTGTAGCTGGTCATAGAATCCTCTTTTTTTCCTCGTCAGCATCATCTGTTGGGGCGTATACTTGTATGATTGTTAGTTTTGCATGTTTTGAGTAGAACCGAGCTTTTATAATCCTGTCGCTTACTGGGACCCAACTCATCAAGCTACCTCTAGCTTTCTTACTCATAATCAGAGCAACACCTCTCTCATGTTTTTCCTCGTGCCCTGAGTACACGATACTGTAATTATCGGTGGTTTTACTTCTCCAAACCCAGTCCAACGGGCCTTTGCTATTCCTATAATGTCCAAACCGTAGTTGCACATTTCATTTACTATCTGCTTGGTCTTTCCAATCTGGTACATAGTTCGAACATTCCATGTACCAAATTTTAATTTGTATTTGGGATGTGCCTAGTAGTTCATCGAACAGACGAGGTCCTTGCGGCTTTCCCCGCCTGCGCCATCATATTTGTTTCTTCTTCCAGATAATCTTCCGTCAAAGGGCCAAAGATACCCGCATGTCTCCCAGAGAATCTTGGCTTCACTTCTTGCGGTTCTGTGATCGACTTTGTTTTTATGTGGTTGGGTGATTGGCCCAACGCACAACCTTCCTCTTTTACCCGGGAATTAGGACCAGCATAGGGACGTCACTAACGCCCGTATTCACCGCAACGCGAGTGATTGGCGTTAACTCATGAGTTGATATACCCGCGCATTACCGCGTTCACCTTCGTTAACGAAATCGCTATTCACCGCGTATTTTGAACACCGAGTATATGGATTCGGAGTTAGCGAACGTTACTTGCTCAGGGCGGCATATGATTGGTTGAAAATAACTCACTCTTTCTTTACCCACAATCCTTCGCTTTTTGTTTTGATTTTTCTCTCCGTGCAAACTCGTGGTAATTTCTGTGTTAATATTAATATTATTATTTATTTGTTATATTTACAATTTTTATTTATTATTTTAATCTTTATTTTACATTAGTTTTTGTTATTGCATTTTTAAAGTATTATTTCTAATTACTGAGATGGAACCAGAAAACGTAAAAAAAAAACGTGTTTTTACACAAACTACGAGAAAGAACTTATTCTTAAATTTAATCAAACCACAAATTAAAATAATTGAATGCAAAGAAACGAACAAAGCAAGTAATGTAAAAAAAAAAAACTAGAAGCGTGACAAGAGATTGATGGTTCCATTTAACGACGATATACAAAAATACCAAGAAAATACAAATGTGCGGCTTGCAAAGTGTATTCAGAAAATAAACAATCAGGAAAACGAATGCGAAAAAGGAATGGCGATAATCCCAACACACATAAATTCGATTGTGCGCATGCGTAACTCGGAAAGTTCCACGTTAACGCTCCAATTCGGCGAGTTACCTTTTGAACCTATGGTTGAGATAAATCGGGAGGTAATTTGAACGGTGAATACGGTTTTCCCCAAACGAGGTGTTAGAACCGGTTTTCGCGAGAAAACTCAGAGTTGAAAAAAGCGGTGAATACGGGCGTAAGGACCACCTACGGCAGAGTTACTACTCTTTATAGGTTAGAAAAAAAATATTGGTATTAACTTGGTGGAATGTTCGGAGGTAATGCTGTTTTTCTGTTTTGCTCCTTCGGTGGGAGGTAGAAAAGAGATATCCAGTCTTGATGGTGGCCACTGATCTTAAGAATCAAGTAATTCATCGCGCCACGAACTCTTTTACTATCTTTCTTGTAAAACCAGATGTCGCCCGTGTTTTTAAAACTAGAAAAAACACTTTATCGCCTATTAGGCACAAAAGCAATTTTTTCAGTGCGCTTTTTATCGCCAATGAAATTTCGAGAACCAAGACATAATTGCCTAGGCCGTAGGCAGTTAGTGGGCTTGGCTCAGGGGTTGTAATTACACCTCTCCCCCTTCTAGAGGGGATGAAGAGATAAGGGAGGATAAGGGATTTAGGGATTCTTTGCATTTCGATATTCTGTGTGATTTTAGTTGATAACACGTTTCCTTCTGAAACTAAAGCTTACTAATAGCATTTGGCACAGGTATTTTGTAGAAGTAAAGAAATTGAATAAAGTGATATTAGTTTTTTGCAATCATATTACATGATTAAAGTTATCTTTTGGAGTGATTGCCTAAAGAAGAAATTTTTTATGGCAAAAAA
>JAFNEN010001142.1:0-88329 GCA_019343175.1 Oedothorax gibbosus | reverse complement strand
GACCGGTGGTATTGAAGAGAAATAATGGTGAAAATGATCAGAATGTTTTTAAAAACATTTAATATAAGACATTTAATACCGTGTGCAAAAGTTAAACTTCAATAAATGGAGCTCAAATGGGGTGCCGAAACAAACAAAGTTAATAGAAATTAAATTAAATAAGATTCGCCACACTCAACTTAAAAAATGTCTCGAAGGTATGATTTACGAATACTTCCTGAAAAACATAAAAATCTCAAAAAACGGAATAATTTATATTAAGATGTCATTTTACATTTATAAACAATGAAATTTATATTAAAGTTACGCCGTTTTTCAATTAAAAATAGCACTTCCTGTGCTCCTTTCTGAGATTTTTTTTTTTTTTTTTGCCGCATAATGTGTCATAGGAATATTTCGGTACTACACTGCGATGCAAAAGTTTAGACAATGACGTTTTTCAGCTGTAAAATTTAGAATTGTTATAGTAGAATTACAAAACACCCCTAAACATATTAAATAAATATTTTGAAATGCTATAATTGAAATATAATTGTTTGATTTGCTATAACAATTTTTTTTTCATAAAATAAAAATTTGTACGATGCAAAAGTTTAGACACAATTGCGAGAATATGCAAATTTAAAGTATATATTCGCCTAATTTCGCATATTTATTGATGATTGAATTTGATAAATTGAAAAAACACGATATCCGGTGAACTAAACAGATTTAATAACGATATTGGTTCAATTTTACACCAAAAAGACAATATAGCCACTTTAAATATTTATTCAAATCATATTTGCTTCAAATGTACAATTTACATCTCTAAATACGAACAGAATACATACCAGTCCATCACCTTAAAGTTTTGGCACGAATTCGTTGATTTAGAGACATACATTGACCGATTTTCATGATGAAAAGTGCAGTCTTTCCCGTAAAAAATCACAAAATAGCGGCATATTATTCTTTTTTGCACTTTAGTACAATGCAGAGATAGTCACCTCTTCAAAAACGACAAAAAAAGTCGTTCATTTTAACGTAAATTCACTCCACACATTACGAAAGTGTCTTCTTTATGCTAGGGTTCTTTCGTAATGAATTTCGTATAAAGGAACTTAAACAACAAAAAGCATCCCACTTTCCGCACATGTAAGGACTCATATGACTCACCTCCATGCATTTATCCCTCAAATCTTTCAAATAATGACAATCTTCCTCTTGCATGTAAAGTCCATAACTGTATCTACCGTCTACAATGTTCAATATGTAATTTCTTATATCGGTCAAACAAGTGGCCCCCTTAATCTCCGAATAAATAATCCAGGAACGACATCAAAAAATATGCTTTAAATCCATCCTCCTTTAATGCAGAATTTGACCACTTCAATATCCATCTTTCTCTAAAGCTATTATTAGCATTTTAGACATAGCTGTCCTAAAGAAGAAAGGCTATAAAAGAAAACCATTTTATGCTGATGTACAAAACTATCATTCCATATGGTCTTAATGATACATTTAACCACACGCCAATCAACCACACCGATTGCAATACTTCTAAATTATTTCACACTCCTAATTTAAAACCACTCGTGGAAGAGAGGTGGAAGGAAAAAAAGATCACCGGATATTCTTAATTTTCAAGATGTTATTTTTAATTTTGAATCTAAATTTCTTTTGGACTTTGATTGGAAGGCCATCAAAATTTTCACTTTTTCCCTCAATAAAAGAAATAGCTTCACTTTTTGCGATTCTCTCAACAATCTCACTTTCAAAAACACACACTTTAAAATTTTGGTCTTTGACCTATTAAAGCTTAAAACCTCGAAAATGACTGCTCCTAATAAGAAGGATAAGAAATTCTTTACATTCGATTTTTTACATCCAAGTTATGATCATTTCAATTTTCACAATACTATCAATAATATATCTAACCTTTTCCCTATTAAGAACCTAAACATTTCCAAAGCCTTTAAATACACAACTCCATTTGGCAGATCCATTTTCAACTATAATGATTTTTGTTCTAATACCGTCTCTCACCGTGATACCATTAACTGCTGCTGCACAGACCCCCATTATAAAGATTTCATTGATCCTCATCACAATCACATCATCACTGGTGACCTAAATTTAATTGAAGATCCACAATAAGGGATGTCCTTTCAAAAGGCACTAAATTCAGACCAATCTTCCATAAAAATATTGATAAATATAAGCTTTCTTTTCTTAATAATATTGACAATTTCATCCTTAAAATTTCTTACCAGTATAACACACCTTTGGAACAGTTCACTATGTGGAAGTGGACACTTTTTTAACATTTTCAAACCTTCATAGATAACAACTTTTATGATTTTAATTTCTCCCACTACAACCAAAAACACTTAAAAGCTTCTGTCAAACACATCCAAAATAATTTTATTATAACTCCAGTAGACAAAGCCTCCAATAATTATGCTTTCATTTGTAAAAACTTCTACTTGTCTCTTCTTGACAATGAACTAAAATCATCCGACACATACAAACTCTCCAATTTGGACTACAAAAGTGTATGTAAAAAGATTATTGCCTTCAATAAATATTTTAAAATTAATAACTCCTCCATTAAATTTCTCTATGTTACCATCACTCCACAAATTCCACAAAACCCCTTTAGCTTTTCGCTTTATAACCTGTGGTTCCAACATTTAAACATCAATTTTAAACCTGTGTGATATCCTTTTTAATTGTGAAAAACAATCTGTAACCATAACAAAAAATAAATTGTAAAACTGTTACAAAAATTTCTAGTAAATAACTACTAAAAATAGTATGTAAAAACATTCAAATATACATTATAACATAATATATTAATATAATATAAAAATATTATATATATAATATACTATTAATATATATATATATATATATATATATATATTATATATATATATATATATAATATTATATATATATATAATATATATATATATATATATATAATATACTATATATATATATATATAATAATATATATATATATATATATATATATATAATATATATATGATATATTATATATATATATATATATATATATATATATATATATTAATATTATTATATATTATATATTAAGTATATATATATTATATTTATGATATATAATATTAATATATATAATAGAATATTATATATATAATATATAATATATTTATTTATTTAAATTAATCTATAAAGAATTTTTTGAATTTTACAAGATTTTTTATTATCATATACAAGCAAAGTTTTTGTAACTTTTTTTTTTGTAGGATGCATAAAATGGTCTTGTAGTGTTTTTGTAACTTTACAAGACGAAATTATGCAGCCTACACAACCCAGGTACTGGTAGCAATATTAGCCAATATTTTTAATGTCTTTGAAAAAATTCAAATTACCATATTCATCAATATTTGCAGATATAGTTATTTCATATGTAAAGCTCATTTTTAAAAATGTCATTTAAGATAAATGGAATATTTTATAAATTGATTATGACCGATTGCACATTTAAACAGTGTAAAAGTTGACAGGCCAGTTTCTAGAATTAACTCGCTTTGGAGTTGATGTTTAGTATATAGTATTCAATATAAATAGATGTACTTAATATTATTGTTAACTGTTGTTTGCTGTAACATAGATTCTGGAAATTAGATGAAATTATTATTCAGTAAACACAATACTAATGAAGTTTCTTTGCAATTACTTCATTGCATTCTTTGCAATTACTGTACCTGCTTCATCCCCAGAACCTCTGCCACTTTGATAGATAGATAATTAATAGAGGTGCCTACTTGTAAAGACCAATAGAATGTCTCCCTAAATTATAGCACACAAGTAGACATTCATGGTGGCTCTACCTCTTGCTGTACTACTTTAGTTTGTTAAAGTTTGCTTTTGCTATATGCTAAATAATTCAGCATGTAATGTTAAAAAATTTATTGTTATTCACAAACATGTTTACTACCACAAAATTATTGTGATCATAAAAATATTTTAGAATTATAATTTAGAATGACTTTTTTTGGACCTAACTAGATTCAATAACAAAAAAAAAATGGTTTAATCCTATATTTTTGTTTTCAGTAAATTTCAACCCGCCAAATACAGAATTTTATTTGTGTGTATGGACATTGTTTTTACAAATGTTTACAAGAGGAACTGTCTGTTTATATTCTGCATTTACATAGGTAATAGAGGCACTTAGAAGAAACATTTTTTAAAAATCTATTTTTTGTTCAGATTGTAAGTTATGAAGAAAACAAATTAAAACTACAAAAGTACTACATCTACAAAAATTAGTACTATTTATTATTACTACACACATAATTATACAGAGACAATCCACCTTTTTAATACCTAAAAAAGAAATATAAATGTATATATAATTTAATAGTTTTCATAACCATACCTAATGATCGCTATACAAAAGATTTTCCTGTCTTTAAACAATAACAGTCTTGTGGCAGTCCCTGCTTTCCCACACACGAAAATATGCAAAACCCAACTAAAATTCTTAACTATACTGATTACTGAAACTAGTTAAATTTCAGGAAATAAGGAAATTTATCAAATAAATATGGAAATATTTTTATAAAAGTAACAATATTTATCCATATGTTTTTTAACGAAGAAAAATAATGGAAAAACATATGGTCCCTGATTTAGTTTTCAAACACATGATCGTATAAAAAGTTATAAAAATAATATAAAAGTGCCTTTCATGATGCCAGAGGTTATTTCATCCCAACAGATTTTTTTCTCAATTTTCTAAAATCCCTTTATAAAACCAAAACTGGAAACCTGTACGAGTTTATAAAAAAAAAGTCCGGGCCGGATAAATAAAAAAAAATTAAAAAAAAAAAAATTAAACATGACTAATCGGTCTTTTAAATAAAAATATACCAATTATTTTTTTATTTAATTTGCAAGCTTTATAAAAGATCAGGAAAAAAATTATAATAGAATTTTTTTATTAACATTTCCCGCAAGTTAACAAAAACACTAACTTTGTTATCTAAAATTACATACGATACGTTAATGATATCAAAATAATAAAAGAAAACACCTACCTTTATTATTATATGACCAAGAGAATTTTAGTGAAAAACGGAAATCATAGTGCTAAAATTATTTATTCAGACCATTGTAGTTTGGATTTTAGATTTTTGTAGCTGGTTTACTGCCTCGCCAGATAAACTTGTAACCCTTATTTTTACACGGCGAACCTGTAAGTTACACTGTTAATACAAGAAAAGCAGAGTAAGCAAGTTGTGTTTTACGAGAAAATCGCAGAATGCCCTTGAAAACAAATCGAAGACCAAACAATCGGAGTCGCAAAAAAACAAAAAACATACGATGATGTCGGGAATGGCGGCAAAAAAGCGAACGGGAGGGGGGAAAAAATTTAGAAATCGAAAATGAAAGCCTAAAAAAAAATAGGAGAATATAGAAGCACTGCGAGGCCTGTTAATATTCAGATAATCTATGAATAAAAAGTTACACAAAAAAAGGTGTTAGAACTTTAGAAATAAATCACAATTTACATATTCTAAAACCTTCATCACTTTTGAACCACACCAACTTCACAAACACAGATAAGTTACCTAAAAAAATTTCGGAAAATTTATTTGTGTCACTAAGATTTCGTTTTACAAAATTAAAATACATATAACTTAAAAAGCTATTTTTATAATTATAAAGAAACAAAACTTATGCTCCAAAATTTAGTTTAAAACGAAAAAATTCGTACCAAAGAATATATTCGATCAAAATAATGTTTATCAGTACCTCTTTAGTATAAAAACTAACAAATATATTCATCAATATGTTTAACATTAACCGTAAAACAAGTCGAAAAAAATCCCAGCCATCCAGGTTATATTTTAAATTTTTAAAAGCAAAAGTGAACTATTATTGTTAATTTTCTTTCTCATATTAAATTAATATTATTTATTTTCCTTTCGAAATTTTTTTTTCAATAAAAATACATGAAACTACTCCAAATTGCACTAAAAAAAGTAGAAATGGAAATTCAACCCGACCAGATTTTTATGCAAAAAATATGCCTTGTCGCTTTCTTAAGTAAACACTTGAACAATCAATGAATCACATATTATGCTTCATTTTAAAATGTCATTCCAAATTGATTTATGACAAAAATAAATGTGGCTTCAAATATTTTAATAAAGTTTAAACGGACACAAGTATGAAAGATTGACCTCAAGTCAGACTTTTCTAACAAACGGCAAATTCTATACGCTTTTATAATACTATCTAGCAAAACAGAACTATTTTCATTACATGTTAACGAAATGTTCATGAACATAAAACATTAAACAATCGGAACAATGCCGAATACAAAAATAAGAATTATAATATAATAGAAAGAAATAAAAGTTACTCACACTTGTATCAAATTTAAAACTTATATCATTTTTAAATGGCGATGAACTGATCCAGATCACAAACGAAACTTTAGAAGCGATACGCGCGCAACTTCAAGTCGAAGATGATTGGTTGAAAGAAATTGCGAATACTAGAACATTTCCTGTAACTGCAGAAATGAAGATTTCTGTTCAGAATAACAAAAACTTTTTTTGTAAAATTGGTTATTTCTGTAACGTTACAAAAACATTTTTTGTATGTTTACAGTATTTTTTTCTCAGTGTAGAACACTTGCATAACAAGAATATTCATTTACTTGACACTTTTGACTTCAAAGATTTATTTTCTAGCCTACCTTTATTTCACCTAAAAGACGTCCTCACTGCTTATTATAATGATTACAATAGTATATTAAATATTAGTCAGGAATATTGGAATAAACTAATTAATTTTTTGCATTTTTAATAATTTTATTTACAATAGTGAACAAATCTACCAACAAGTTAATGGAATACCACAAGGTAGTTCCTTTTCAACTATCCTTGCAAATTTATTTTTACACTGGTTTGAGAAAAACTACACTCTTTTAAACTTCACTGCCTTCCGATTTGTTGATGACCTGTTGTCTTTGATTATCCTGATTTTACACACCTTTGGCACAAAATTTACCCATCAGAACTTCTTCTGAAGAAAACCAATAGCTCCATTTCTTCATTACAATTCTTAGACATACAAATTCAGATCTCAGATAACTCTGCCAATACCAACATTTATGATAAACGTAATGACTTTCATTTTGATGTTATTCGACTTATTCCTTGGAATTCTAATCTTTCTGTTAAAGTCTATAGAAATTGCATTATAAATCACCTACACCTCTGCAACGTCAATAACTGTAAAAATTCCCCAAAACTTGACCTCCATCGTACACTTATCAACAACAATTTCCCTCCAAAATTTATAAAGAAGTATCTGCAATAATTTTCTTTGTGACGTCACTAAATTTTTACTCATAGTCTAATTTTTTTCCTTCACCGCACTTAATTTCCACACTGTAACTGTCAATTATTTCACCTAAGTTTTAGTTCGGATTTTGTGAGAAGCGGTTGGCTTCAAAGTTTCGTGTTGTTTTCTATTCGCTTCATCTGCTTTATGTAAGTTTATCTTTATGTTTTTAATTTTGATTTTGTTTTTTAATTTTGATTTTGTTTTTAATTCTCTTCTGGAAATTCCACAGTACACTTCGGGGTAAAATTGGGATTTTTTGATTTGACTCTTGTCCATCCCAATACAGAAAAGTGTATTGTTTTTTTAATAGTGGCGTAAGGTTTTTACCTCCTGATGAAATGGCCTTTCCCACTATTTTTGGTTTCTTTCCATATCTTTTTTTATATTTTTTCATTTTTTTGTTTTTGTATTCGTTATATATTCGTTATATATATATATATATATATTATATATATATATATATATATATATATATATATATATATATATATATATATATATATATATATATATATATATATTATATATATATATATATATATATATATATATATATATATATATATATATATATATATATATATATATATATATATATATATATTATATATAGTATATATATATATTATATATATTATATATATATATTATTTATATTATTATATGTTATATATGTATATATTGTATATTATGTATATATATGTATATATTATTATATATATGTATATATATTATATATATATATATATTATAATTATATATAATTATATATATATATATATAATATATATATATATATATATATATATATATATTATATATATATATATATATAATATATATATATATATATATATATATATATATATATATATATATATATATATAGGGTTGATAACAAAGATGCCCCTAATCACTCCTTGTTAAAACATATTCTATGATAAATTTTGGAATGTAAGTTGTCTCAAGAAATTTGTGATATTGAAAATTTTAAAGTTAGTATCATTTTTAATATGAAGACTGACCCTTATACAATTTTGCATCAATCAATCAACTCATAATGTTGTTCATCAACAAAAACAAAAAGATCCGATTATCTAGGATGAATAACAGCCGAAAAAATCACTGGTGGTAACTTTTTTTCCCACAGTTCAAGTTACAAAGAAACACAGTAAAAGGAATCATTCGTTAACCGCTTATAGCAAATGTTGAAAGTGACTACCATTCATCTCTTGGCACCTTTGGGCCAGCATATTGCGAAAGGCACAGTAAAGCTGGACCTTTGGAATTGCCGAAATTTTATCAGAAATATTCTGCTGCAGTTCTTGAAGGTTATGGGGGTTGTTGTTGTATACCTTCGACTTGAGGGTTCCCCACAAAAAGAAATCACACACTGACAGATCAGGTGACCTGGGTGGCCAAAAAGGGCCGAGACCAGACTGACCTCTGCTCACAACTCTGTCGGAATAGAAGGTTTTGTAAATGTGATTCAGGTTTTTTTTGGGATGAGTGGACAGTTGCACCATCTTGTTGGAAGTAACTGTAGGTATTTTCCTCCACAGTCAATATGCTGCCACAAATAGATCCAAAACCTCGGAAATGTAGCGCTCTGAATTCACCGCCTGATGACAGAAGATGGGACCAATTATGCGGCGTGCAAACACTGCACACAATAACCTTCTGATTATGCAATGGTGTTTGATGGAAGTTGTGTGGATTCTCCGTCGCCGAGTACTGTTGTTCTAAGAGTTAACATATCTACTCAGGTGAAACTAGGTTTCATCAGAAATGAAGAAAAGTTCGATGTCCAAGCCATTCATTGTTATTTCAGTGAACAGTCAATCACAAAATTGAAGTCGCTGAGAGGCATCTGCGGGTTTTAATTCCTGAACAACAGACACTTTGTAAGGACGCATTTTTAGGTCGAGGTGGAGAATTCTTAAGCACAATCGTTGTGATATGCCGGTTTCTTGCGTCGGGAGGATTTGCGAGGATTCTGAAGTATTTTTTCTTTAACTGATCTCACATTTTCAGGTGTCCGGAACCGTTTAGGAATGTTTTTGGACTTGTTCAATACAGATCCTCTCTGACGCCATTTCGTAACTATTTGTTGCATAGCACTCTTTTTACGCCCTTTTACACATTTAAATTCTTCAACAAACAACTGGTCACATTTTCCCACGAATTCATTTTAATAACATTTTCTACAATGAACACTCTCTGCTGTACTGTGAGTTTCATCTTCAACTGTGAATTTATCAACTTACACTCACACAGTCGCAACTCATACTGGCGCACTACGATCTGAACTGGCCAAACGTCTATGAGTAGCTCTAATGTGATGCTAATCCAATCCAACCAATGCAAAAACAGGTTTGTCAAGTGAACCATTGTACACTTGAATAATCTTTTATTTCCACTTGAAAGCTTTCAGGCGGCTTCAAGAGTTTTTCTCGCCAAGCATTTCAACGTACTCCTATCTCTAGATCGGGGCCACTTTTATTTGCCTCACCCTGTATAACTCCAAATATCCGAAGAAATTGGGACCTTACCACATACGGATAAGTTGAAATTCGGATAATTGGAGTTAATCGGAATAAAATTCAGCCAAATCGTATTTGTAAGGTAAGTTTGAATTGTCGTCGCACAACAGCTAAACGAGGGCTATTAGCGACGGGCGTGGAAATTTAGAACCCCAGCAAGTGACGAGCCGACACCTGAGTAGCACCATTGCAAATGTTACAAGGCTTCATCTTACGCAGCTTTGGGAGTTTGGATCATTATTTAATGTGCACTTCCTCTACGCAGAATATCTTTCGTCAGGTATTTTTTTTCTCTGGACGGGGGTTTATTAGTCGAAATAAGGGTAATTTCGGTAATTTGGTATAAAAGTTTTGACTTATAAACTTTTAGACTCGCCTACCTGTTACTGTTCGTCTCTGTTGGATGCTATGCCTTGGAATATTTTTGGTCGGTACAAAAAGCTTACTATGCATGACATCCAACAACGACGAACAGAAACGGGTAGGCCAGGTAGAATTTTCATCTTATATTTGGATGATCAGCACCGCTTCGGATGATTGAAGTTCTGCTGTACTTGTTAGAAAAACATTTGAGGGATCTGTTATATGAAATGAAACAATTAACTATGAGGAATTTCGTTTGATGATTTTTTTTGCTTTGTGTTCAGTTGGGAGCACATAAATTAGTGAGCATTAGCGAAAAAAAGTACTTTCTCCTATTTTTAATAAATATTTTTCAAATTCCAATAAAAAATGCTGTGCATAATTTTTAAACCTTTTCTTACGCCTGCAACTTAGAAAGAAGTTGAATAGTGAGTTCGTAGTTCATCTCGTTCATGGTCCTGTTCCCTAATTGGAAATTTTCCTGATCAGCGAGAAACAAAGCAACTGCAATCCTGGGCAGCTGATGGCCCCACTTTTTGTTTTGAGTCCATTTTCTCCGTAGACCCATGAACCAGTCGAATAGTTTTGTCTTCGCCAAACCCCTGACTTCATCATTCAAAACTTCTCTTGGTGACCTTGTGACAATGGTAGTGGGAATTGTTGTTGGTGGAGTTCTCGTTGTTGTTTGTGGTTGAATTGTTATTGGTAGTTTATTTTTTGGTGATGACACACTGTCTACAGCTAAAAATAGAGTGTCAATAGTCAGCAATTAGTACGAAATAATAACCTGTAAATCAAAGTCTAGTGATAAGAGAGAGGATCCTGTATGTTAGAATATAACGAAAATAAAGTAACCGTCTGAAAGTCCTCAAAAGAATCTTGAGACTTAAAAAAAATACGAACTCAATATTATATCAATACAAAAAATCTTGTTTTATTAATTTGAAATAAATACACAATAGTGATAATTTGTGCAGCTGTAGATTGAAGTACAAGATCCGAAATATTTTATAACATGGTCAACTTAGAACCAAATACTTCTGATATGAGTAGTTGGTTAACTACAACATACTGCAAATGTCCCTAGTTTTCCAATACCGCACCATTATATTTATATAAAGTTTTTTGCTTATTTATACATTCATTTCCCATGACATCTTTATTTATTTTTTCCAAACTATTTGAAATGAACGTTGTTACTTTTTTTTAATATACTAGGGCTTCGCCCTAGGCTCGCAAGCGAGCAGATTGCTGCGCAATCTCACTCGGCTCGCAAGCTCGCACCCTTGGATTGCTGCGCAATCTCAGTGGTTCGCAAAGTCAAACTCTTGTATGGCTGTGCAATCTCCGAAGGCTCTCCTGCTCGCTATCGCTCTCCAACCCCAAGAATTGCTGCGCAATTCCCATTGGCCGCTTCGCGGCCTGCTGGTGACCGTAACTTTTCCATCCCCACTTTGCACAGGCCTATGCATATTTTACAATCCAGGTCTGTATCTATGACAATATTGGGTGGAGCCTCGGTGACCGTCATGCTACGGATACATCGGCCGCAGACCGATAATTAACTTATTAACAACTTTTGATAAAATAAATTATAATCACAACGTAGTTTCACATGTCTAGTTGCCACATTCGGCACCAGCAGTCTTTTAAAGGATATAACGGCTCGAGTGGCCACAATCGAGGGCCCGGAGGATTGCCGAGAAGCCATAATCGACGGCCCGGAGGAGTACCAGCGGATTTTTTAAAGATATCACGGCTCGAGTGGCCACAATCGACGGCCTGGAGGATTGCCGAGTTACCACAATCGACGGCCCAGAGGGGGTACCAGAGGTTTTTTGAAGGATATCACGGTTTGAGTGGCCACAATCGGCGGCCCGGAGGGAGTCACTCCGTGAGCAGAAACAGCGAAAGAAATTCAAGAAATGCAACCGAGAGAATACGTCACGGGGAGAAAAAAAGCCATACAACAATGACAGGAATATGTGTTTACTTTTTCACGAACGCCAAAAGTTGCCAAATGGCATCACGGCCTGAATACGCTAGGTGTTCCACTAATCCAATTTTTTTTATTTCGTATTATATTGATGATATAAATTATGCGTTATTGGTCCGTATTCAATATCAATTCTAGTGTCAATATAATTCCCCATGGTACTGCTAGCGTATTCAGGCCTGTCTCGATTTGGCGGCTTAACTTTTGCAGCCAAGTAGCGAAAACGTACTTAATTTGGTAAACATTCCAGTTCAACATTCAACTCAATGGATGTTTACATCAATCTTGTTGCCAAATCTTGAAAACTAATTTACTTTTAAGGGGACGCATTACCCAAAATTTAGGGCTACCCAGAAAATAATTAAACATGCTCGAATGTTGTGAGCTAAGGATATTGCAAAAAAAGAAGGATTCTATTATAATGGTGGAGGTTTATTGAAAATGATATAGTGGTTTGGTAAAATGGTTTTTGAAATTTTATGTTGATTTTTTAAATTTTAATTTTTTCAGCTTGTGAATGGTTAAAACCCTAAGGCTTTTAGGTAAATTAATGTAGAGCTCCAATTTTTTTTCCTGTGTTGAAACATGTGCGTTTAACAAAAGTTGGTATGGGATAAGGTCTAGTGTGAATAGATTTTTTTTAAAAAAATGCTGAAGGTGAAAATTTACAAAAAATCTTATTTTTTAGCCATTTTTATACATAAAGCTACATAACTTTTTTTATTTAACTGATAGCTCAATATCCATACCAACTTTTATTAATAGATGTTGTGGGAACATTTTGAAACAAAATCCATTACAAAATTCTTTAAATTGTAGGAAGAGTAGTGTCAGTCGCTGCCTTTAATTTGAAGATTAAAACAACAACAAGAATGATAAACGCAACTTTAAACACAAGGCCGCCATTTTTTATTAAAAATCCCAGGATGATATTCCAAACATAGACAATAATAATTCACACAGCTTACAGAAAGACAAGGCGCTCTCGTGCGGAGCAAGGAATTTAACAAAGTAGGAGCGCGTGCATCAATTAAATATGAACAATTATATTAGAAACCTTACACCTCCCCCACTAGAGTTATATTAAATCAAAATTTAAAAGAACTAACCCTAATGCAATAACACCACCAAATACATGGGCTACGGTTGTGGTTACGAAAGAGAGAACTAAACTACTACACAAGTTGAAACAGCAGAAAATGACCGCCTTAAAAGTTATTACATAGGTTGTACTGTCTCCAGTTCAAAGTCTCGATAAGGCATCCGCGTTAATCAATTTCTGGCCTTTGACATAATTTATTTTGAGGTTAAACCGTTGTAGAGCCAATGCCCAGCGCTGCAGCCGAGGGCTCTGAGGAATAGAGTCCGAAAGAAATACAAGTGGGTTGTGGTCTGTCATTAAAATTATTTCTGCTCCAAATAATTTTGGTCTCAAACCGCTTGAGAGCCCATATGATGGCAAAGGGCTCACGTTCAATAGTGGACCACTTCTTTGACTTTCACTCAGTTTCTGACTAGCAAACGCTATTGGATGGAGGTTTCCTTCTACATCAGACTGGCTCACGCAGCTTCCCACGGCATATTGGGAAGCATCAGTGTATAAGTAGAAAGGCTTGCATACTTCCGGCACCCTCAGTTGGGATATTGCACCTAGCAACTCCTTTAGCTGCCGAAAAGCAGTATCCGCTCCTTTGTTCCATGGAAGCTCATTGGGAACCCTCTTTTTTGTAAGTTCGGTTAACGGCAATGCGATGGTCGCAAAGTTGGGTATATATTGCCTGTAGTAGTTGCAAAGCCCTAACGCACTCCGTAACTGTTTCTTGGTCTTGGGTGTTTGTAGACTGCTTACCCCTTGGATTCTCTCGGGATCCGGTCCATGCTTACCAGACCCCACTAAATACCTAAATATTTCACTTGAGCCTTTGCAAAGCTACACTTCTTTAAGTTAACTGAAAAGTGCAAGTCATTTAGCCTGTTAAAAATGAGCTTTAGATGTCCAATATGTTCCTTCCAGCTATCCGAAAATATCGCCAGGTCATCTATGTAAGCACACGAAAATTCGGAGTAATCTCGTATGGCCTCCGTTATCGCCCGCTGGTAAGTGGCAGCTGCATTTCTGAGTCCAAATGGCATTACTTTCCAACGGTATTGGCCTCTGTGAGTTCTAAAAGCTGTAAGCTCCTTGCTGTTCTCATCCATGGGTATCGCCCAGTAGCCTTTTAACATATCCAACAGTGTTATGAACTTTTTCTTGCCCACCAGAAACGTTAACTCCTCTATATTCTGCATTGGATAAGCGTCTGGAATCGACACGCTGTTCAAGCTTCGAAAGTCAATACATAATCTCAAAGAACCATCCTTTTTGTTAACGCATACTATAGGGTGTGCAATCTCACTTTGGGTAGCTTCAATGAGATCCAACTTTAATAACTCCTCGATTTGCTCATCAACTTTCTTTTTCAATGCCTCTGGAACTCGGTAAGACTTGGGTTTAATAGCTTCTTTAAAACCTTTAATTTGAATGGTGTGCTTCCCTACTTTAGCTCTTCGAATTTTCCCAGAAAATAGATCCTCATTTTCCAGGATTAGTTTAATCAGTGCAATTCGTTGCTCTTCTGTCAAATGGTTCAATTCTGCTTCCTTCAGAAAACTGTTATTGCTAGCTTTCTTAAATATGGGTGTTTCATATAGCTCTCCAAAGTCTTCATCATCGTCAAACACGATTCCTACGGTCTGGGCTCTAACTATGTACTCCCTGAGCTTATTTGCATGTAGAAGCCTCAAGTTGTTTTCTGGCATCCTTACATAGTATGAATCCGGATACTTCCGCTTCACAATTTCCACGGGCCCAATCCATCTAGCGTATAACTTGTTGGTAGAGTCCGGAACCAAAGCCACCACAAGATCTCCCTCTTTAAATTCTTTATACCGTTTTCGGAGATTGTAATGATTCACATAGCCCTCTTGCTGCTGCTTCGTAATCAGTTCTGCTCGTTGTGTTGCTGCTTCAAGTCTGGCCATTAGCTCTTGAAGGTATGTGGTACTAGACTTGCTGAGGCTATAAGGTAAATCCATTTTTCCTGCCCATGAAGAATTAAGAATAGCAAGAGGCCCTCTTGGTTCCCTACCGTACATCAGCAGGAACGGGGGTACTCCAGTAGTAGAATTAGGAACCTCTCTGTATGCCCATAATAGAAAGGGAATGTGACGATCCCAATCTCGCTTATGTTCTCGAATCACGTGATGTAGCATATTCTTAAAGGTTTGATTCCACCTCTCAACTACCCCGTTACTTTCAGGATGTCCTGGGGTGCAAAACCGCGGACAGGCTCCCATCTTCTCCATGAATTCTTTAGTCAAATTTGAAGTAAAGTTTGTGGCGTTATCTACAACCATTGCTTCAGGCACACCAGTTCTGCAAAATATCTCTAAAAGAGCTGAACAGGTAGTCTTGGCCGTCAGTGAGGTCAATGGCACTGCCTCTGGCCACCTCGAATGTTGATCCATAAGACAGAGTACATATTTATGCCCTCTAGATGATGCTGGTTCAATCGGCCCAATCAAATCAACATTTACCACTTGAAATGGTAATTCAGGACGAGTTACTGCACTTATAGGTATTTTATCGGTAGAGCGGGACACTCTTCGCATCTGGCAACCATGACAAGAGCTACAATGTTCCTTTATCTCCTTACTCATATTTGGCCAATGAAATGAAAACTTAATTCTTTCTGCTGTTTTCTTTGCTCCTAAATGGGCGCCAAAGACCGATTCATGCGCTATTTCCAAAACCTCTCTCCGTCTAGTTAGAGGTAACACCAGCTGCTGTACTTGCTGCCCCATAATCTTTTCGTCATGGTACAATAAACCACCCATTATAAGGAATCCACCTTTACCATGTCTTGCTGATTCCCATCCCTTAGTCAATGTTACACACTCTCGTTGCTCTTCTCTAAAGTTCTCGGCTTCACTTTTGATGTCTTTCCCATTTCCATTTCGTCCATCCTTTCCCTCAACACCTGGCTGTTCTTCTTGGGGATCTACATTATTTGCTGCTTCGACAATGGTAGCTTCCTTATGCAATAGATTACTCCCTGACTGTTCTTCTTGGAGGTCTACATTATTTGCTGTTTCGTCAATGGTAGCTTCCTTATTCAATTCCGCCATAAAAACCGGGCATCCTGTGGTGTAACTTTTTGCCTGATTTGTTAACGCTTTATAGGTTTCCATATCTAGCAAAACGTCAGTATTCAAATCTTTACACGTCGCCACCAAGACTGTCATAGTAGGAGTGATCAGTCCTTCATTTTCTTCTACTAAACTAATTTTGATTTCTGCTAGATTTGCTTCTTTTGCTTCTCCAAATGCAGGTTTCAACCGGATTCTTCCCTTAACCACATCATTTTGTTCTTGCAACAGGTCCTCTCTAAAAACTGTAATTTCTGTCCCTGAATCCAAAATTGCATTCAATATGTTTTTTCCATACTTAATCTTCACTATATTCATTTGCGCCATCCTTATTTTGTTGTTTGTTTGCTTTGGTTTTATTGCCAATACTTCCCCACTGACTCTTGCAGTGATAACATCTGCATTGGCTTGTGTATCTCCACCTGTATCGCTTCTTTGACCCCCATTCTGTGGCTCCCTGTCACTGTAGCCTGACCTATGAAAACAATTGCGGGCCAGATGAGACGTTTGTCCGCATATGAAACATGCTTGTGGTCTTGATCCCCTAAAATCTCCACTTCTATAAGACCCTCGACGAAGCGGCGGTGGGCTGTATCTTCCATTGTTACTATCTGAATTCGCTTTATTACGATATCTGTTTGCGGTATACTGATTTTCTCCGTCCCTCAATGATTTTCCCCTGGACTCGAAGTAGATGTCACACTCTTTCCCTAATCTAGAAGGTTTAAACCAATTGTCTCCTTGTTGAATTCTTATAAACATAGCAGTTTCTGGGTCTAAAGTTTTAAAAAGTTGATCCGAAACGATTAAGTCGTTTACGGTCTGAAAATCTTGCGCCTTTCTTCTTTCACAGTAGTACAGCCACAGAGCATTTAACCTCGATGCGAATTGCAAGAAAGTTTCATTCACATATCTCCTAGCCTCTGTAAAATTCTGTAAACACGCTTGTGGGGATGGTTCATATTCTCGTAATACCATCTCCTTAACGGTATTATACTCTTTAATACCATCTCCCTTGAGATAAGTAATTACACTCAACGCCTTATCGCCTAATAAGTTAATTAAAATTTCTGAGCGATATTCCGCTGGCACCATTTTAGTTTCAAACGCGCGTTCCAAAGATTGAAAAAATAATACCCAGTTTTCTGATTTTGTCGGAACCGGCATCGTGAGTATACGAATACTTTTAACAAAACCTTCAATCGAGACTTTATCCCCTTCATTGGTTATTTTAATAGAATCATCACTCACCCCACTTTTGTCGCCAATTCCCAGTCCTTGATTCAACCGCGCCAACTGCAGTTCATGTTCTCTCTGTTTTTCTCTTTCAATTATTTCCTTTTCTTTTTCAGCAGCTATTCTTTCCCTTTCCTTTTCTTTTTCAGCCGCTTCCCTCTCCCTTTCCTTTTCTTTTTCAGCAGCTATTCTTTCCCTTTCCTTTTCTTTTTCAGCAGCTATTCTTTCCCTTTCCTTTTCTTTTTCAGCAGCTATTCTTTCCCTTTCCTTTTCTTTTTCAGCAGCTATTCTTTCCCTTTCCTTTTCTTTTTCAGAAACTTTTCGGTCTTCAATCGTTGTAATCAAATATTCTCGCCAAAATTCTGGATCTTCAATATAGCGCTTGTTACTTTCAATTTGTTTCCGCAAGTCTACTAATTTAGTGGTAGCACTTGGCGATTCACCCATTTCTTCCAATACCAGCTTCAGATCTTCTTTCTTGCTTCCTTTAACAACAAACATTTTGTTTTTATCCTTAGAACTCGGTTTCCCCGCACAATGTCAGTCGCTGCCTTTAATTTGAAGATTAAAACAACAACAAGAATGATAAACGCAACTTTAAACACAAGGCCGCCATTTTTTATTAAAAATCCCAGGATGATATTCCAAACATAGACAATAATAATTCACACAGCTTACAGAAAGACAAGGCGCTCTCGTGCGGAGCAAGGAATTTAACAAAGTAGGAGCGCGTGCATCAATTAAATATGAACAATTATATTAGAAACCTTACAAGTAGCATTTTGAAAAAACGTTAAAATTTTTAAATTTTTTATTTTTTAAAAAAAACTTACGTTTTAATATTTATTATTTTTTCGTATATGTTTATTGAATGTTAGTTCTTTTTAAAAATAGTTTAATTTGAATGCTAGCAATAAAAGTACTGGATTTAGTTTTTTGGGTACCGCGTCCCCTTAAGTTGGTTTGGTTGAAAATACAGCGTACAAGAATTATGCGAACAATAGTAAAGCTTGAAATGGGTTTATTTTGAAAATTCCGGTTTTTGTGCAGGTGAGTATTTGTTCAAAAGGTGTGTAAGGTTTGGTTTGGATTTTATTATAATCGGCCGCAGTCCGATAATAATTTAACTTATTAACAACTTTTGATTAAATAAATTATAATCACAACGTAGTTTCACATGTCTAGTTGCCACAATCGACGGCTCGGAGGATTGCCGAGTAGCCACAATCGACGCCCCGGAGGGAGTCGAAAGATTTTCTAGTTTCAAAATTTGCGGCCCAGACGGGATAATTTAGTAAGGTATAAGGCGTACAAAAGTTTGACCATTAAAACATTACTGGGCTTTCAAGTCATGATAAAAAACAAAACATAATGTGAAACTATTCCCTCACGCTACCGACACCATTCCGTGAGCAGAAGCCCTGTGTTTACTTTTTCATGAACGCCAAAAGTTGTCAAATAACATTCCGGCCTGAATACGCTAGGTGTTCCTTCCCCATTGACGACGATCCATGTACAAGCCTGATTACGATTGGGATTGTTTACGTTTTAAAATTGGAACACCTAGCGTATTCAGGCCACAAAGCTATTTGGCGATTTTTGGCGAATCTACTAAACATCTACTGAGTTGAACTGGAATGTTTACCAAATTACCAAATTAAGTACGTTTCCGCTACTTGGACAAAAAAATAAGGTAGGAGTATCGTTTTCACTTACCGGTAGAATGCAGAACTCCAGGTCAGTATTCTTTATCTCAGTGGGTTGGAATGAGTAATTTAAAATATCGCCGAGGCTAAGTACCTGCCCAAAACCTGTACAAACAACTATCACGAGGTTGCAGGCTTGGCTATTGATCGCTAGATTGTCAGTTCTAAAATCGCCAAATGTAATCGCAATCAATTGTGTTCAGTTGGTCCGTGCTATAGAAGTCGGTGCCAATAATAAATATTAATATTTGATAATAATAGTTTAGTTGTTGCATTATGAAGTGTATGCATTTTGAAGAAATTAAATATACAAAATACATCAACAAATTTCGAATCACAAACAACCTGTTACATCGCCCATGCTTAATGTTGGGTTATTGGCGTATTTTTCCAATATCTTCATTTGGCGCAATGTTTAAAGCAACCTTTTTTCTGGCTTCATCTGCGAGTTTTGGGTAGGGATTTTTTTTCACTCCGTTAAAATATCTTATTTCAAAAGAACAATAATTTATTTTCGCTTTTAAATCAAAACTGAAAACATCCTTTCACTGATGCCAGATTTTAAATTATAAACTTTAATTATAATCTCGTCGCAGCACACTTTCCAAATAATCTCGTCAAAAGAGTTTGGTTTGATTCGTTTTTGGTTTGCTTGGCGAGATAAGCTTTGGTGGTGGCTCCACATTCCGATTTTTAATTAAAAAACTAATTTGAATTTCTTTCTAAAAATTTGTGGACATGATATCTAAACCTTTTTCTACATTCAGTAAAAAAATTGGAGAACATTGGTAAAAATTGTGTCGTAGAGATCAAAAAGTCTGACTTTGGAGAAAATAAAAATAAAATTCAAAAATCCATAACTCAAAATCCGATATGAAAATTTTTCCCCAATTTTTTTTTATTTGTTGATAAATGAAAAATCTATAAAATACTAAAAATTCAGAAACTTTGGCAAGCCCAAATTTTTTTTATATCGATTTTATATCGATTTTCGGCAAAAAACGGTAGTTTTTAATTTTTAATTAAAAAACTAATTAGATTTTTAAAAAAATATTTTTTAGACATGAAACTTAGACCAATTGAGACTTTCAGTAAAAAAATTGGAGTTGTACTATAAAACTTGCGTCGTACAGATCAAAAAAGGTTACTTTTTTTAATATAGAGAGATTTTAATTAAAAAAACAATTTGAATTTCTTCTGACAAAATTAGGGACATGATACTAAAGCTTTTTCTACATTCATATAAAAAAAGGAGAAATGTTTAAAATTGTTGTCGTAAGATCAAAAAGCTGACTTTAAAATAAAATAAAATTCTGACTTTAACCAAAACCGGATATGAAAATTATCTGATCCCATATCTTTAGTGTTTTGATATGTTCAAAAATATATAAAAAAGATTACCAAATTTTTAAACGTTGCTCGTTCCTCTAGATAAAAACGATTCTAATAATAAAATGAAAATATCCTGAACTTTTTTTTATAGACCGAAAACCGGGATATACTTAATAATTATTCTCGATCCCATATGCTTTTAAATACCTCTATGCTAAATTTATTTAGTACACGTATCCGCCTACTTTCGAGACAATTTTTTTGAAAAACGTTATTTATTAAGCATTTAAACATATTTTAACACTTATATGCATAAAATGTAAAGAAAAAGTAAAAAAATGTAGAATGAAAATTCCTTTTTAATAAATATTGAGCTATTTTGTTGTTAAATTAGGGAGTAAAACACCATTATTCAAAACATGATTTCATAAAAACTACTTAAGATAACCAAATGTCCTTTTACTATGTTACAGTGCTAACCCTGTTAAAGACAATGAACTAAAATCTAAGAGATATATTGAAAAGGGTAAAAGTTATTGTTCGTCGAAACATAATACTTAGGGTTTTCATTAAAAATTGCATTATTTTAGAATTGTTACTTTGAAAAACCAGCTATCAAAAATGAAATTACATATAGAACCATATGATTCTAGTTCATTGCCCGTAAAACAGTTTGCTGAATATGCTTGAAATTTTTTTCGAAGATATCTATAAAATTTTTTGTTAAATCATGTTTTGAGTGAAGGTTTGTAAAGCAAAATTTACATTTCTCAGAAATGGGTTCTGAAATTTCATACTCTGCAAACAAACGTGTTTGAAAAAGTAATCAATCAATCATTTATATTGCCAGATTACTAAAGCAAAACTTGATACCAAAGAAACTTAAATAATGTGGCTTTGCTATAACACCTTATAAATTAAAATTTAATAAAAAAAGCTAAGAAAAAACAATTACTAATTAAATATAAGCAATTAAAAAGTCAGTTTCGGTTTCGAAATAAGACTTCCGGTTGAATTCGACTGTTTTTTAAATAATCATAACTTCGTTTCTAGATGACGTAAAATTAAACTTCTTACAGTTTTGGAAACTAGAATAATTGAGCTATAAAATTAAATAATAAAATATTTATATTGATTTTCATTAAAAATAGGTATTTTTAACGTAGGCGGATACCTTACGACTTGGTGTCTGAGCCCAATGTGTACTCTCTTTATGAATTATTATATTTTTTAGGCAGATACATCACGCTCTAATATGCGTGTTAACTTGACAGACAAAAGTGCGTTATACTCACCGTTGAATGAGTATTCGGCAGCGAACCCGGTAATACTAACATTATAACGGGAAAAGAATGCTATCCGCATCTGCCTTCCCTCGAAAGTGATGGTGGGTGGCAGACTATGTCCGCAGAACTGCTTCATACTCTTCCAATCCTCGTCCAGAGAAACCTTAGTTTGAATCTCCACATTTTCTCCAATGCAAATTTCCCATATCTATGAAACACAATACAAGATCAGGTATTTCTTTTTATGGGGAGTCGGATGGTTCTATCTTACCCATGTTAATTTTACTAACTTTAGGAACATTTTTCTCAGGAACTGTATGAGATATCATTACGATTTTTTTATAGTGTGTTCCTTACATCTAGCTCTTTGATTGAAATTAAGGATATTTCACAGTATAAAAAAATACTTTTGCAGTGATTTTTTAAAAATATGTATTAAAAAACTCCCAAAAAATCCGATTTAAAGATATATAACTTTTTTTTAAGCATACATATTTAAAATTCCTCAGTTTAAATCAAATAGCTATTAATGGGGGAGAATAATAAAACAAAACATGTTGATTTATTTTATTGTTACAGAGAAAAAAGGTTCATAACTGTTGAAAAACCTTATATTTCATGAAACGCTAAATAAAATTAAGGTATAGGTAAGAACTGATATACAGAGTTTCTGAAAATGCTTAAAAATAGAAAACTACTAATTAGAAATCAATAATCTTGGTCTTAAATTAAAGCTATATATATGCAGAATAAAAATAAAAGAAAAACAGAAAATCGACATTTTTGACCCAAACACCCATCCGACTCCCCTTCAGAGAATAGCCAGTCTCACAGACGTAATGAAATAATTTTGAAATCCTAACTAAAGTGAGAAACTTAATCGATTATTAGCCCGTTTCTTCTTCGATTTATTAGCCCCTTTTCACCACATATGAAATAATTAGCAAATTAAAACAAATGTAAAGGTAAAATATTATTTTGGTATTTAGTTATCAGTTCTTAAATTTTTTAGTTATTTAATTTAAGTTTTGAAGTAAACAATCTACTTTTGAGCTGGCGACACAATTTTTAAAATTAATCAATTAATTATCATTTAATCTGAATCCATTTTCCTGTCAAATCTGTTTGTATTTTAAAATACATTACATAATTTTATTTACAATTAACAATTTAATTTATCAAAATATAGATTTATTTAATTCAGGAATTTTTCGGATTACAACGGATGACATCTGGGGGGCTCGTTATTAAAATAGCTCTCGGGGTATTGTTAAAAGCTACTAAAATTCAATTGTTTTAATGACATCATTAAACTCTATTAAACTAACTATTAAAATAACTCTCGGTGTATTGTCATTGTTATATAAGCTACTAAAATTCAATTGTTTTAATTACATCATTAAACTCTCAAACTCTACTAAATTTTTAAATAAAAATTTACGTTTTTTTCCTTCTGGGGCATGCTAATTTTATGTGAGCATTTTTTTTTTAAAATTGTATAGCGAAGTATTATGTTTTTTTTTAATTATTATCATTACCCACTTTTTTGTATAATTTTTTATATGTCAAATGTCCCTAGAATGCTCTAGGAAAACCTACATCTTAAGGAAATATCGGCTAAAAAATTTGAACATACTGAAACGGGGAACAGAGTGAATAGTGGGGTTTTATAGCATCTACAAAATTCTTTTTTTTTCTCCTTTTTTTGTTGGCGGGGCGCTCAAGTAATGTGATTGTTATGTAAAGGTTAGCTTTTAGGTTTGTCAAATAGGCTAGTTTCAGCCGATTTGGCTAATATTTGATTCGCTTATTTAATATAAAATTTACACCAGTAGCCAAAACTGCTTTGAACTGATTTAAGCGACCAAATGACCGCAGGCCTCCAAACCAAGGTGCCTCTAAAATAATTCAATGGAAACAACAAATGAACACATACCCAGCTATAGCGAATATTATAATAAACGGTTCTATTTATATGATAAATGTAGCTGAACGAAAGGTTTCTACAATCCCACTTTTGGAAATGGGATCGAATATATATATTTTTAATTTTCAATAAATAGTTTTACAAACAAATACTTTACAATATATCATATAAAAAAACCGTTTGCAAAAATATTCAATACATCCTTAGAAATGTGGCTTAGAAAATATTTTTTTTCTATTTGATTAACGCAGAGGCATCAAAGGATGGATTAATGAACCATGATTGGTTGGGAAACCCAAGAGTTATTCGGTCTCATTTGCCGTTTATTTTGAAAAACCATTTAATTATAGTTTTAATTTAAATAGGAAATTATGGTTTGGACTACGAAAGTGGTTGACAGACATAGCCATTGTAAAAGCTTCCACCTGTAGCGGCTTCAGTAACCCATTGTCCACCAAAAGGATCCCCAAGGTGGAGATGAGTTACGTCGGCTTTTTATATTATTGTTTTCGTTGTTATCTGGAATACTGGTAAAATCCCAGTGGTAAATCTGCGCCCTCTAGAGTGTGGTAACCGCCACACACTTATTGCCTGGTCGCGTGCCTTTTTCTTGCCCATGGTTCTAAATCACGAGGACAGCTACGTAACATCCTTTGTGTAGCTATAGTTGGATGTTCTTGCATCCAACCTCTCCTTCATCGCATTTCGTCATTTTCTAATCTTGCCGAGCCATCCATTATTCCGGAAAGAGAAACGCTCGTTTTTTTTTTTCTTGTCCCCAAATGTATGATTTGACGGGACATCGCTGGGGGAATCACGGGGAATCACCTGGCGACGCTGAATCAAAGTTAATTGTTCATATACATACTCCTTAAAAAATACATTAAAGTAGCACTTACTCCAGGTTTCAGGTAGAATTGAGTGAAATTAAGCTTGAAGAGGGCTTTCCGGGGCGCCACGATATCCCAGATGCAATATGTAAAATTAGTGTCGGGGTTGCTCGGGGAATTAGGGCTGGTGATCGTGCCCCGGTCTTGATCCAGCACGCCCCCGCAGGCATCTGTGGGTAGAACACGGGATTAGACACTATATTGTAAACTCCAAGAATGAAGAACCTCCATAAGAAAAGCATAGTTCGTTTTCTGCCAGTTGTGGTTTAGCCGCATCGTATCCCAAGAAAAACTAAATTGTTGTAGGGAGTATACAACAGTGCAAATTTAACAGTAAATAATAGTAATTAGGTCTATTGTCATATTTTTTTCTTAAATTGTATTAAAATTGTAAAGATTGTAAAGTATTTAAATCGTGTACTTGTTCACCTGCAAGAGAATAGTTCGTGAATTGAGACAGGTACGGAAATGAACAACTGCAATCGGTTACACCGAAAAGCAGGTTTTCTTCTTTGGTTTGACCAGCAATATCTGGATTTTCGTCTAAAGCGATTAAATCGAAAACCGATTTTTTTACAAGATACTGAACATCTTTTAAAATAGGTTATGCTGCAAAATACACAGCTCTTCATAGAAATATTTGGTTTTTGGAAACTTGCGGTGTTAAAAGCAAATAAATAGAAATATTTAGTTTCTTTTAAAACTTCCAATGAAAATTTAACACTATCCGTATTCAGTCACTATACTCCCAATCAGACAATAAATGAATCGATACTTGATTAATTTTATAAAAACTTGACATAAGTACTAACATGTTTTTGATCATAATAATTGTGAATGTGTTTATAAATGGTTAGAGTTTTTCATATCACTGATGCATTATCTGTTTTGGTAAATAGCATTATAACGTGAGTGAAAGGTAACGGAAACTAATTTACACTTAATTATAGGGTGACGTATTTGATGTCATTTTACGTTCCGTAAAAATTTATTGAGTTTTTTAAAAAAAATTCTGGTATTTTTCGAAAAATTATATGGATACATGCATTAGAGCTTTAGTCGGGACAGAGTTAAAAAAATCCTTATTTTATCAAGTATTGCTTACAAGTATACAGGGAGTCCTTTTATGGACTACAAAAACATTACTCTTATTTACAAAGATATGTTCATTCTTTAAGACCGATTGCAAATGCTATGTGTGTGCATTATTTTGAAGTTAATACAGTGCTGCACAAAAGTTTAGGCACAGGCGCGATTCATGAAAAAATCCCCAATGTTTACTATTTTCCGTTAGATTTTTTTTTAAATATATATTATTTGGCAGCACACACATGAAATATAATAGGGTAAAAAATTGTTCTAAAAAATATAAATAAATTTGACTTCCATCAACAAATTAAAAATTTCAAAAATTTCCTTTCCACAAAAGTATAGGCACAGGTTTCAGTTTTATGCAAATTCTCTAGAGAAAGGAATTGCGTTATCAAAGGGGAGGGTTTTTAAGTTGCTTTAAAAGGTTGAAGGTAATTTTCAATGCTTAGAGCCATGCCGAAGTCAACTGAATTTTTGAATGAAGAGATTATAAGAATATGGACATTAAAATCCAGTGGTAACTCAGTTTCTGATATTTTTACTGAATTAAAGCGAACCAAACGAGGTGTTTACAGAGTGTTAGCACTTGGCGATCAATATCAACCAAAATCGCGGTCTGGAAGAACTCGAATTACCAGCAAACGAGAGGACAGAAAAATAAGAAAATTGGCTTCAAACAAACATTGCTCATCAAATCAAATTAAAAGAATGATTGCGGCTAAAGTTTCACGTGAAACTATAAAGAGGAGAATTAGGGAATCTGGATACTTGATAAAATCCAAGCTGAAGCACAAGCCTCGCTTGCTATCTCATCATAAAGATTCAAGACTACAATGGGCTCAACATCACATGTCTTAGAACGACAAATGGCTGCACGTGATCTTCATCGTCGAAAAAAAAATGAACCTAGACGGTTCCGATGGGTATGGCTACTATTGGCATGATCTGCGTTAAAGATTTTAGAATCCAATTTAGCTGACGGACGTCAAGGTGGTGGTTCGGTAATGGCGTGGGGAGGTTTTGGATTGAACGGCCAGATTTCCTTAGTCTTTGCCAAAGAAAAGCAAAACTTAGGGGACTACCAGGCAACTCTCGACAACCACTTACTGCCTTATGGGGTGATTTTATTCGGCCCAAATTGGAAATTCCAACAAGATAATGCCTCCATACATACATCAAGGTCAACTAAAGAGTGGTTTAGAAAGAGTAATATACAATTCTTGATTGGACTGCTTACAGTCAGGGTCTAAATCCATTGAAAATGTTTGTTGAATCCTTATTAGAGTAGTTTATGTCAATGGAAAACAGTATTTCACCGTTCTTCTCTTCAGGAAGCTTTTGAAAAGGCGTGGTATGAAATCTAGCCTAATACCTTACAAAAGCTGGTATTTTCTATGAAAACAAGGGTTTTCGAACTAATAAAACAACATGGAAGCTACACGAAATACTAAAATGGTTTATTTGATTATTAAAATATTATTTTTATTAAGTGTGTCAAAACTTATGTGCAGCAGATTTTTGCCATTTTTGCCATTTTGGTGCAAAACTTGCACATAGTTTTGCTTTTATTCCTATTTAATGTCAATTATGATTTATTGTGACTTGATGAATAAATCATATAAAGATTTAATCTTGTGTCTCAATAATTTTGTTTAAGACTAACACTTTGTGTTGTGCCTAAACTTTTGTGCAACACTGTATTTAAAGTAATTTTTTGGCTGATAGTCTTGCAAAGGAGGGCTGCAGTCACTCAGATCCCTCTTCCTCCGAACTCACTTATCTTGAAATATACTCAGAGAAAAAATCTTAAATGATTGGCTTGTCCCTCCCTCCCATCACTGGTACAAGGGTGACAAGCCGGGACTATCTCTTAACCTTCCATGTGACAGAATGGCCTAGAATTTATTTTTATTAAATGCCTAGAATTTACCAACGGTTGTAAGACTTATCAACTTTGTCCGAAATGCCACCAGTACCAGGCCTCTCCCGTTCATATCCTGGACTGTTTGGGTCTTCTTTGGGAGGATATTTACTCCTCTCCTCTTCTTGTCTCCGACTTTCTTCATGTCAACGGATTCTCTGATCTAGTCTGACTTCGTCAGACTGGTGGAGGATTAGTAACAACAACAAGTAATTTCTTTCCCTTTGTACACAAGATACGTTGATGATTGTCTTGCTTTATTTCACAGAGAATTTTAGGATTCGAATTATGTTTTATTGATTATTAATTACACTGTAAAAATATGTACTGCGGGAAAAGTACCGGCAGCAGAGTTGCCGGGACTTTCCCGTTTCGTTAGGTATTTTCTCGTGTATTTACAGAAGTTCCGTTTCTTATTTCTCCGTTGTTAAAATTTTCCATTTTGCATTTTCCCGTGTTTCTACTTAAGTTCCGTTTCTTATTTCTCCGTTATTAAAATTTTCCATTTTGCATTTTCCCGTGTTTCTACTTAAGTTCCGTTTCTTATTTCTCCGTTATAAAAATTTTCCATTTCCCCCGTACAGGTAATACAGGTAAGGTAATCGTTTCCGGCTGCCTATTTCTAGCCTCCTTTAGGAGCTTTAACACAGCCAATAACGCCTCGTAATTTAGAACCCTGGTCAAGTCACGAGGTCGACACCTGAGCGGGCACCCAACGGAACTTCGAGCGACATCGTACGCTAACGCCGTCGGGACTTTGGACTCCACAGATTTAACGAGCACGTCTGTCTCAGTGTATTCGGGCCCATCCGTGAATTGAGGATTTTTCTACTATTTCCAGCACAGATCAAATTTATAGGATGACTGGCAGTAGGTGGGATTCGAACCCCCGCACTCCTGAGAAGGTCGAACCTCTAGGCTGATGCCCTAACCACTCGGCTACGGACGAGCCTGGTAATACAGGTATTTGATGTTGGAGTTTCGATGTGGTGTATTCTTAGTGCATTATTGCCAATTCTACAATAGGGTAATAAAAGTATGGCTGCTCTAAAAACGGGAAAATTCCGTTTTCATCTCTTCGCTCGTGGTTTACGGACATTTTCCGTTTTTAGAAGGAAAAACTCGAGAAGGAAAAAAACCCGTTTTCAGTCGTTACGGGAAAGTTCCGTTAAAATCAGTTATTTTTCTCCTGAAAACAAAATGCTAGCTATCTTGGATGCCTTCACCACTGACGTGTTTATAAAACTTTTAGCTTTTTCTTTGCCCCCTCCCCCCCCATAGTTTGTTTTCTCACCATCCCAAACAAAAAAGTGTTGGTTCTTGCACTTACTGACACAGGACTGTCAATATTTTCTCCATTGACAATTTGCCCTAAGTCGAACTAAACTACATTAAACCAGTCTTTGAGGTGTTCCCTAAAGCAAATGTATTCCCTTTATAAAAACTTTATTTAACTTTTCTTTTGCGTTTGTCAATGGTTTTCTTATTTAAACTATTATTAACAATGCAAAGGTTTATGTGCCTTATGCTTCCTCTACATCTTTCTAAGAGGTACTTAATTTGTTTAAATACTAAATAAAATCAACATTCACAGTAAACTTGACCAAAGAAATTTTTTAAAAAATTCAAACTAAAACTGGAAAGTATATGAATGATTTTCTCAAAACTTTCTTTTGACACGACTTTCTTTGAATTTTGAAAAAAAAAACTATTTATATTTCATCAAGAGTGATATTTATTACAATTATTCTATGTTACTAAAACTAAACTAAACTACTCGGCACAACAGGCCGTTAGTGGCCCAGGGCCTGTCGGGCCCATTTCAGCTTACTTGACCAAGAGTTCTGGGGTGCTAGACATATGTACCGGTTAGTTGATGAGCCTCACCCCCAGTGTTTAGTTCCCTTAAGAAATGAAAGGATGAATCAACCTCCCCCAATCAGGGATTCGATCCCCGGACCTGTGGCGTGAGGCAATGCTGAGCACTACCACTTAGCCACTGGGAGACTAAGACTATGTGTCTAAGTATTCCAATTAAATATTGCTAAAAAAAACTTACATAGAAAATTAGAATTTTTGGATAATATATATTTTTTAATAAAATACTGTATGCAGTATATTGGATAAAAATCAATAGCCAACCCTACTTTGCCTTAATGAAAATTGAATTTATATCTTTTGCACTTTTACAAGTTGGTAAATTTGTCGTAAAGTTGAAAAATTTGTGTTAGGGGTAGTAAGCACATGTTCCCTAAATTTTTTTTTTGTATTTAGTTATAATTTCAGCAATTTTAAATAACATTTTATGAAGGGACAGTCATGACAAGGGCATTCATTACAAAACGATAAGTAAGACATAGCAGATGAAAAAGTATTACATTCCTTAAGTTTAATTCACATTTTATAAAACAAATAGCGTGAGACTAGAGCTGGCCTTTAGGAAGCTATTTATGTTAAATTTAAAGACACCGTATAAAATGCTCACAAGAGTAAAATCTATAAACAGTAATCGGATTGCTGATGCAAATAATGAGTCATATATAATATTATAAGGCAAATGCAATTAACACTGCTCCACATTTATGGCACCGTACATTTATTGAGAAATTCAGATATGTATGATGTGGACAGTAGTACTAGCAATTTCCCTGTACTTTATAGTTGTGGTCATCTTTTTATGACAGAAATGTGATAGTTATACATAGGATTTTATTACTTGTAAGTTTCATAAATATTAAAAATGAAAAATATATTGTTTTGGGACACAAAAGTTAGCGTTTTGAGAAAATCATACTTAGATGAGTTATGTTTTATTATAATGCATAAGTTATACATAGTTTAATATTACTTGTTGAAATTTAAAATAAAACAAGAAGTTCTGAATAAACTAGGGTACCCTATTTAACTTATACTTTAATAATCACTGAAGTTATTGTAGTACCGTTAGATGAAAAGAAGGTATAATAGATAATTATCTGATGACTTTTAAACAAGAAATAATTGTTAAACACAGATGGTTAGAACAGATATTTTAAGAGGCCGTCTTATAAAGAACAGATGTAGAAACGGCACTAAAAGCGTATGTAAGGATGGACCAAAATTAAAAAAAAAAAAGTTTACATAAAAAAAACTACTAATTAGGGTTATTAAGGGTACACCCGTGCAACGCCGGGTTTATAAAGCTAGTTTACAATAAAACAAGAAGTTCTGAATAAACTAGGGTAACCTATTTAACTTATACTTTAATAATCACTCAAGTTATTGTAGTACGGATAGACCGTTAGACGAAAAGAAGGTATAATAAATAATTATCTGATCTCATACTTTTAAACAAAAAATAATTGTTAAACACAGATGGTTAGAACAGATATTTTAAGAGGCCGTCTTATAAAGGACAGATGGGGAAACGGCACTAAAAGCGTATGTAAGGATGGACCAAAATTAAAAAAAAAAAAAAAAAAAATTTGATGCCTTTCTACAAATCGGACTAATTAGAAAGGAATTTTGAAGGCGGGTGGAATTCTTTACGGTGTCTTTAACTACTTTCCATATTTTTTAATTCTTTAGAATTATCAACTGAAAATTGGCAAAATATCATTGACTAATAAAAATATTTTCAGAATAGTTATTAATTTGATACACAAAAAATAACGTTTAGAGAAAATCATTCATGCATGTTCTTAACAGTAAAGCTCTGTAGTCTTTGATTATTTTCAGAACAATTATCTGGCAAAAATAGTAACACCTCATATTTAATTTAAAAATTGCACATACCTGCTAGATTTACTTGTAAAATAACAAGTAAACCGATGAAATAAATCAACGGCAACCACATTTGAGTCAAAGACACCATTATTTTGCTCCTGGGAATCCAAGGGACGAGCAGCGTTTAAATAAGAATTGTGTCTCTAAGAGGACAACGTATTCTTTGAAGCCAGAGACATGTGATAAAAAAAATTAGACTAAACAGTGGAAACTCCGAAAACAGCTGCTATCAAATAACGATCAAAATACTCTGTGATCTTGGAGCAAAATCTTAGGATATATTCCAATGCCAGATACAGTTAAACATTCAATAATAGTTACTGGCTATTTACCTATGCATTTTGTATAAATGTTCCACTTCAGCCAGTAATTCATTTTAACTCTAAGATACTGAGTCTGGCTCCAATTATCAAGTAGTCTATTGAAACCCAGTTTATCTATGAGGTTTCTTAGCTCTTAAAGTGAGTAATGACAGATTCTTATATATATTTTGATATCATATGAATTGCAACCATGTATAAACCTCTGAAGGATGGGTAGATAAGCAATAGCAAAGTTCAAACTTGTTGTTTATTCTTGCTACTTAAATGTAACTTTTTAATTCAAGAATATTTTCGTCGAATTTTTTTATCTCTCGAATGGACTTATTTAATGTTGTCAAGTTTAAAATGTTCTAAAAGTTTTTAGATACGTTGTTTCTGCTCATAAACTAAAACTTAGCGGAAGATTTTTATGAGTATTTTTAAGTATAAACTATATTAATATATTAAGTAATAGAATATATTAAGTAAAGAGACAAACAGGAATCCATCTAATTATTCAAGTCATGTGTGTTCTGCGTATCAGATGTTTTTTGGTTTTTCGTATAGAATTATAAAAATGCGCGTAGATGAAAGTGCATTTTCTTCTTTTTTGAACTTAATCGAACAGCATAAGTAATTCACCTTCAATGCCCAATTAATGTTCAGCTTACAACTGAAGAAGAATTTTCAGAAAGGATCCCAAACACTTCACAGGTAAGGGTTTTTTAGCCTACTTTTCTTTTTTTAATTCGAAAGAATTAAAAAAATGAAAAAGTAGGTATTGACATGCGGTCGATGTCCGTCTGTCTGTCTGTCCGTACCCCCCTTCCAAAATCGGTTCTATCCATCGGATCTTAAAAATTCTTTTTTTGTTAGAAAGCTATGACCTCAGATACCCAACTTTCATACTTTTTGTCCGTCTGTCTGTACGTCCGGACGGACATAAATCTACTATCTGTCGGCGAATTTCCCATTGAATTAGCATTGAAATTCAATTTTGAGTCATTTAAATCGCTGTAGGTATTGAAATGCGGTTGATGTCCATCTGTCTATCTGTTCGTATGTCTGTCTGTCTTTCCGTCTGTCCGTATCCCTCTTCCAAAATCGGTTCTATCCCTCGGATCTTAAAAATTCTTTTTTTGTTAGAAAGCTATGACCTCAGATACCCAACTTTCATACTTTTTGTCCGTCTGTCTGTACGTCCGGACGGACATAAATCTACTATATTTCGGCGAATTTCCCATTGAATTAGCATTGAAATTCAATTTTGAGTCATTTAAATCACTGTTGCTAAATCAACAATGGCATGAGGAACTTTATTTATTTAAACATATTTGAAGCAAAATAATATTTTCATGAATCAGTTTGGAATGACGTCATAAAATGTAGCACAATTTGATTCTTTGATTATTCATTATTTATCTACCAAGAAAGCGGCAAGGCATACTTTTGCATGCAATTATGCTTAGTTTTAATTTACATTTCTTATTTTTTAATGCAGTTCGGAGTAGTTTCATTACTTTTGTTATTAATAAATATTTAATTATTCTTCGAACTACAAATAAATCACAAGCAGATGATAAATAATATTTAATTAATTTGCGAAAGAATATTAAGGAAAATAGTTGATTTTGGCTTTTAGAAGTTTAAATTATAGCTGGGTGTTGTGTTTCGATTTTTTTTCTAATGTGTATAAATCTAGTGTAGAAACGGCTGTTGATGATATTTACTTTAGGAACCTAGTTTTTTTTCCCGATTAGAACTTCAGTAAGTATTTAAGTAACAGGAAAGTAGGCTATTTTAGTTCTTTATGAACTTCTTTTTTTTTTTAAGAATTACTAATTATCTTTTATAAAGTATTTCAAAATAAATATTTAATATAAATCCAGGTTTTATAAAAAAAAATATTACAATATTTATGTACATTAAGAATCAAGAACACCGGTAATGTTGATAAACTATTTCGCACATAACATACAAATTATATTCCAAATACGCAATTATCAAATTGAAAAAACTATTAAGCATTATCAAACATTGGTTTAGTGATTTAAAACGTATTTTTTTAAGATAACTGTTCAATTTTTTAAGCTGTATGTACTTTGTAGAAAAGTTTTGTTGTAAAAGTTAGCTTCCACACTACATTTAAAAGGCAAAACAGAGGAAGCATTTTTAAAGACTATTATCGTCCGTCTGTCTGCCCGTCACCCACTTTCACAGCCCAAACAAAAATTGCTATAGAGAAGTGTGATACGTTAAAAAAAATTAACCACATCGAGACTAGAAGTCATAGAAATTCCCAGAAAAAAAACTTATTTCAAAGTATGTAATTAAATTATTAAAAAAACTGCGCAATTTAAAATAAAGGAAAGGTATATTTTCAATCAAAGTAAAACCATCACCGCTGAAAAATCGCACGAGAAACTTTATTTATATTTCATAAAAATTTAAGGAAAATTTATTTATGTGATGTAAATTCTTAAGGAATGATTTCTTCATATATATATCACAATGATTTTATTTTGTGGTTCGCAATTTTGAATAAGAACAAGTAGGTTTGTAACAGAATCCGTCTATTGAACAGCTTAAACACGACATTTGAGCTCAACAGGAAACACAGTATTTCAACACCTTAGAAAGAAATTCGCCAAACAGGGCCTTTAGCTATTCTAATTTAAACTTTTAAACGGCCAAATTATGGTATGTTTTTTTAATCTTTTTTTGCATCTTTAATTAATAGTATTTCTCGTTTGCTAAATTTGTATAAAGTTCGAAGAATAATGATGTAATTTTTTGGCTGTAAAAATTAAAGCGAAACTTATCATAATATCATTCAACTTTTATTTTGATAATTGAAAAAACACGATTTTTAAATTGAAAAAGAACGCTCTCTGGCGTTTTTTATTAAACATATTTTAGTCACAAAAATTTTACATTTTCATTAACTTTCTTTCGAAAATTTAATTATTATTACCTAGTTTGTTAAATTGACAGTTCGAAGAATAAATAATTAGTAAAATTAGTGCTTTACAATAAGTTTATTGTATGTATACTATGATATTGTTCCAAACTGATTCGTATGACATAAATAAATTTTTATTCATGTTTTATTTTATTTCATATATAGTTTCTCGTTCTTTTGAAGAAGTGGCAACTGTAGGAATATTGAATAAAAATTGATTTTTTATGTTATTTCTAGGTAGGTTAAATTTTAGTTAGTTAAATTTTAAATGTACTTCTATTTAAATTTTTTAATGAAATTTGCTTGATTTTTTGTCTACGTATGACGTAACCCACATGTTTCTAATACTTGTTGTTAGTTCGGTGTAAGTGGAGGATGGCTATACAAACCCCGAACTGAATTATAATACCTTCCACCTTTTAACGTTATAAACGTAGTGTGGAAGCTAAAAAGGCGCAATGCGTACATGTACGTTACTTTAAATATTTTTACATATATATGTATATATATATATTTTTCTAATATGTTTTATGTGTACTATATATATATATATATATATATATATATATAATATTATATATATATATATATATATATATATATATATATATATATATATATATATATATATATATATATATATATATATATATATAATATATATATATATATATATATATATATATATATATATATATATATATACACATAATACAAAAAAGAGATAAATTAAGTAAGAAGTATCTGATTGGTAGAAAAACAAAATGATGTCATGAATATCTCCATGGAAACTAAATGATGTCATGAAAGTCACTTATTTCTATTGGCTCATTACTTTTGCATTTTCTAATATATCCATGGAAACTACAAGTACTACAAAAATTATTAAAGGAAATTAAATACGACAAAAGTAAGAACATAAATTTCACGCGAAACAATACTTTTATTTAACATGCATATTTATAGTAACATTTGAACCGGTCAATACTATTTTGATTCAAATAGAAAATTATTTTACAACTTTTCTTTTACTACTTTGCATTTTCGAATATCGCCATGGAAACTAAATGATGTCATGAAAATCACTCATTGGTAGAAATACTTTTTTGCACGATATTATAAAAAATATTGTAATCAAGCACGTGCCAAATAATACTTTATTAAGCTCTTGTCATTATTTCACTCGACCTACGGTCTCGTGAAATAAAAGCCACTCGCTTAATAAAGTATTATTTTCGGCACTAGTTGCTTAAATAACTATTAAAGATTTATTTCGCAAAAACGATCGTTATACGATCGTGAAAATGGTATGTAATAAGAAATTATTCAGGAGTAGAAAAACCAATATTATCTTTAAAAAGTATTTTATAATTACCTAAGTACCTATTAATAATTTTTCTGATAAAGTACTTAGGGTAATTATTAAGATTTAGAACTTTGTAGAGGGTTGGTACAGTTGGTAATCAAATTATTATGTGAATTGCAAATTTTATTATATCTAGATAATTGACCAATATGGTAAGCCAGCCGTGAGTAAAATTTGAAATTATTTATCTTCTTTGTTATTTGTGAGCAATTTCACACACGATGATTTCAAAGCGATCTTACTAATCTATTTCATTGGGAGTCACTAGAGTACTTGAGTGTATCGTTAAAATATCTTCCAATATTATTTAAATTATAGTTTAAATAATGTTGGAATGTAACTCAAATATTTAACTCAAAAATAATAAACATATATTTTTTGCGAAATAAATCTTTAATAGTTATTTAAGCAACTAGTGCCGAAAATAATACTTTATTAAGCGAGTGGCTTTTATTTCACGAGACCGTAGGTCGAGTGAAATAATGACAAGAGCTTAATAAAGTATTATTTGGCACGTGCTTGATTACAATATTTTTTATAATATCGTGCAAAAAATATTTCTACCAATGAGTGATTTTCATGACATCATTTAGTTTCCATGGCGATATTCGAAAATGCAAAGTAGTAAAAGAAAAGTTGTAAAATAATTTTCTATTTTGAATCAAAATAGTATTGACCGGTTCAAATGTTACTATAAATATGCATGTTAAATAAAATTATTGTTTGGCGTGAAATTTATGTTCTTACTTTTGTCGTATTTAATTTCCTTTAATAATTTTTGTAAGTAGTGAATGGCAAGGGAAGAATGAATGGCAAGGGAAGGTTGAAGTTTGGCTGTTGAGTGTAGTTTCCATGGAGATATTAGAAAATGCAAAAGTAATGAGCCAATAGAAATAAGTGTTTTTCATGACATCATTTAGTTTCCATGGAGATATTCATGACATCATTTTGTTTTTCTACCAATCAGATACTCTTACTTACTTTACCGCACTAGTGCCGAAAGTACTACTTTCGACACTGTGTGTGACGTAAGCACGTAAAGTGTCATTTTCGCAACGATTTATGAATGAATATGATATGAAAAAGTGAACTTTTTTGCACGTTGTTATAAAAATAATTTTAAAAAATCTTTTTAAATGTTTTTTTTTTCATCTGAACGTCACGTGATCACCGACACGTTGATTTGGCAGACGTCACAAGTAAGTATAAACAAATTAGAGTGATGTTTTTTGGAATTAAACTTGATTTAATCTAATATACTATTAAAATAAGAATTATAGAGAAAATGGAAGGTGGTTTTACAGAAGCGGATAACTCACATTTCCTTAAACTAGATAACGATGGGGTACTTCAAAGTTTGTTTATACTTACTAGGGACGTCACAGATTCCAGCCAGAAAACTTTTTCACTCCTAATTTTTCGTCCGAATTTTAAATTTCCTTTTTTTACGTTTCTTGACAAAATTTTTAAAAAGAAAGAAAAGCCGTATTTGTGTTTTGTACATACGCTTTATAGTCTAGTCAAACTAAGAGAAATTACCCATCAACCTGGACAAAATTGCTTCAGAAGCATTTGAAATAGCATTCGTATCCAAAAATGGTTTATTTTAACATATCCAAAATCGGCAAAATCCGAGCATGGGAAACCCCCTAAAAATGCAATTCAAAATGGCGGCCATTTTCCATGTTATCGCATTTCTTACTATCAAATTGAATGTTTTCTAATGGCTAACTTTAATATGACAATAACTATTATATTAAAATCAAAGGGTTTTTTTATGAGTCCGGTTTATAAGCCCAAGTTTGCGGGTTGGAGCCCCGGCTGAGTCGTCAGATTTTCTGAATGGGAAAATCGTAGGCACGCATGTCATATGATTATGCGGCATGTAAAAGATCCTTTAAGTACCCATTTGGCTTGGGTTCTCTCGGCAAAATGAAATCTCGACATGCTTTAACAATGGGCAGGATTAGGAAGTGATCTGGTGATAGAACAAGTGCCCATGCGGTCCGTTAAAAGCAGGGGTGGGTTGACACGAGGAAGTGGATTTACAGAAATTCAACAGGCAACACTTATCTGGAAGTCACTTAGGAAGGTTATAAATTGCTATATCAGTTTGATTTTTAAAAAAAATTAAATAAAAATTAAAAACTACAACTAGTGAAGACATCTTAGTGGTAAAATAGTCGACTAATAATAAGTGTTTAATTGCAAGTAATTGCATAGCTCAACTCAACTATGAAATGAAATCCTATGAAAATAAATAACGTTAAATTATTTCACACAAAAGGTTCCTAAGAAGAATTCTATACGAAGACTATGGCATCATTTGCATACTAATCAAGTACTTTGGATTACTGAAATCCAAGGCACTGAAAACTCATAAGTACATGATAACTGTGATATGTCCTGTACTTTTTCCTTTAGGATTTGTGGACCACTTTTTGACCGGTCTAATGTACATAAGCGAAGGTTGGGTTTGCAGTGGAAGATAGAACGAATCTATATAATAACTTTGGCTATGAGGCTACTGATATGGTGTATTTTGAGACGGCCGCTTTACACAAACTGTTATAGATTGCACTGAAAAAATTAAAAAGCTATCAGCCAAACCTTTGAATGATGCTTATTTAAAGACTTTAGTCATTGCAATTGTTGTCGTGCTGTTATTTCACGCTGTTTCGCTTACGTGCATTGCGCACTATTTTGATTTTTGTTACTGGTTTGAATATCAGCCTTATAGTGTTGAATTCGAACAAATATGGACCAGGAATTTGTGTTTTCTACTCAAATTATTTTTATATCATTTTCTACCTGCAATCATAATGACAACATCTCTTGGTCTGTATATGATTTTATGTCAAAGAATCTCAAATGTCGTAAGTGAATTCTCCAAAAATATAGAAGCAGAACCGGCTGAATTAATTTCATTGAACTCTACCCGTTTCTTCAGCAATTTTTTCGAAATCCTCGAAGCAGTGAAAACACTACAAGATTCGTTTTCCAGCATTTTGTTCTGCATCTGCGTCACTTATCTCTTGATGAACTTCTGCATGTTGTCTACTTTCATTTTATATCCGAATCTGGACCCTTTTGTGTGTTTCGATTACGCTTATTGCATTTTGTTTTTTATGGTGTCTATTTACTTATTGTACCACTTCTCGGACTACATACCGATACAAATAAATAATCTCAAATCGAACGTTTATGACAATTACGGTAGGGGAGACCGTGGCTAGTTTTCAAATGGGGTAAGTTTTCTTTTCCACCAGGCCTTATACAAGAAATGAGCCTTTACGAGGCGCCAAATCGCTGCTTGATGAATAATGAAGCAACCATTTTTATGTCACCCACAAGAATTTTTGCTCCGTTGGTGTTGTAATATTGCCATTAGAGCCGTTTTCGTGATTTTTTCAACGTGGAATGAACTTTCATTCAAACCTAAATCAAACTTACTTTTATTAAACATACAGTTTTATAACTGCGTGTACTAAAATGTGGCTCCTCTCTCTACGTAACTATACATTTGTTTTCAAAATAATTTAAAAATTTCACTCGCCAAGGCCTTATTTTATTAAATCAAGATATGATGACGGAGCATGTTTTCCAAAATTTCACGCGGCAAAATTTCCAACAATTTTTTGCCTTGTAGAAAAGCGTTCTCCAACCTTTGTAAATAAGTTTAATATTCCAAAAATCAAATTATTTTTAGCGTATGAACACGTATTGAAAAAAAATTTACTCTAGATTCAAAATTGTCTGCATAGTAATGAAAAAGGAAGCTGTATGAAGTTCTCACAGGATTCCTGTGAGAACTTCATACAGCTTCAGGAAGTAATCACACCAATCTTTAGTGAGTCATTTTTTTTTTATAATTTTTAACAATACTTTGACAACTTTCTAGAAAAGGGCACCAAAGTATAGTTACACAAAAGGGGAAGTTTTATGTAAGTTTAAAGGGATTCAGATGATAAAGACCTTTATTAAATTTTTTAAAATAGTTTAGTATAATAAAATAGCTTTTAAAAAATACCTATATTCTGAGTATACTCTATTGGGTATTTTAGTTTACAATCAATCGACGTAAAAAAATCGCAAAATGTTTTTCAAATGAGTTAAATCTTTAAAAAAAATAGTTGGAAAATTTGCCCGTCACTTTTTGGCAGTCTGGGAAAATTTATCCCGCATACGGGGCAAGTTTTCCAGCTCAACGTGATTGCATTTAAGAGCCATTTTTTTAAAACCGGTCCATATTTAATAGGGGCGTGATAGTTGATGTCTTCGGTTTTTTTTTTTTTAACTTTCAGGATATGTTAGAAGTACTAGATGATAAAAAGTAAATTTAAGTTTTTGTTAAATCCGACTTGTTTGACCTTGAGAGAAGGTCAAAGTTCGAGGTAATGGATCAATGGTCTATATTATATCATTATTATATTTCTAAAGCCATGAGTGTTCTATGAATTTTTTTCGCAATATGGATAATACTTGATACTAGGTACATGTCAGCATAATTAGTGTGGTGGGCCACTCATGGCTTTGAAGGTCAAGGTCCTTTGAAAATAGGTCATTTTCGCCGATTTTTGTAATGTTTCTGCATAATTATCTGCTTAAACCATAAGTGACTCAAAATATAATTATTGGAATAAGTGCACACACTAGGGTATTCTTAGAAAAATATAAAACACCATGGGTGACCTTTACTTTGGTAGTTATAGGGTCCCAAAGTTGATCCTTTTCAAAAAATCGTCACATTCGAAGGTCAATTACTCCAGAAGCGAAGAGTCAATAACTTGGAGACACAGTGTCTGAAATGTGAGTTTTCTGCAATACAGTTTTCATGATTGAAGAATCACTGTAGCTCCATCCAGTGCCTCTCTTCACCACTTTAGTAATGAAGTCAGTGAATGTACCAAAACCCAGGGACAAAAGTTAGGAGAAGCAAAATACACATTATAAATATTAAAAGCTAAAATTTTATGGAAGGAATTTGTTAAGATACATTATTAGTTAATTTATTTATTTATTTAACTGCTATACAGAAAAGAAAATTTAAAATTACATAGCAAGGCAAGACACTAAAATCGAATAAAATATAGACAACAAACATTGAATTAGAATAAAATACAATCATTAAAAAATTGAATAAAATACAAGAATTAAAATTGAAAAGAACACACACCAACAAAGAGTTTATAATGAAGAACTAAAATAGAAAAAACAAGTAGGTTTGTAACAGAATCTGTCACTTAACTCGCTTCCACATATTTGTGTTTAACAGGAAAAAACGCGCCAAACACAAAATTAATTCTATATTTAACATTTACAAGCTAAATTTGGCTAGTTTCATTTATTTTATTTCGAAAATTCAATAATTATTACTTATCGTTTGCAAAAATTAATTTATATTTTAAAGAATAAATATGTCATATTCCTCGCTTTTAAATAGAATGAAAACATTTCATATCAACATACAAGGATTCCGTAGTGAAATATATTTGACGTATGATATCGCATGTCGCAAATATAAATTTATTTTAATTTATTGTCTAAAAGAATTAAAGTTTCTCGAGCGATTGTTGCGAATGGCAAATGCGATTTAATTCTAATAAAAACTGGGCCTTTAGCTATTTGTAATTCAAAGTTTTAAACGCCAAAATTAACTATTTTCAGTAATCCTCTTTCTCAGATTTAATAATTAGACTTTATCGTTTGCTAAATTTGTTTGAAGTTCGAAGAATAATGATGTAATCTTTTTTAATAAATATCTTTTGTGTCGCCACAATTTTCCATTTACATTTATTTCGAAAATTCAGTTATTTATAGTTTGTTAAATTAATTTACAGTTCGAAAAATATATAATTAGTACAATTGATGCTTTAAAAATAAAAGCGAAACTTAGCATATTTTTTTATGCCAAGTTAGAATTCTCTATGCATCTTTCTTCATACATATATATAGAACCATTAAAAGAACTCTATTGTGATAATACAACAATCCAAACCGAATTATATCACATAAATAAATATTTTTTCAAACGTGTTTATTTTTATTTTAATAAAAATTTCTCGTACGTTTAACGAAATGGCAACAGTGAAAATATTGAATAAAAATGGAATTTGCGTGTTATTTCAATGTAGATTAAATTTTTAGTTATTTAAATTTTAAATAAGCTTCTAGTTTAAATTTTTTAATAAAATTTGGCATGTAGCCTAATCTGATTTTTTGCTTCAAAATGACGTATCCCACTTGTCTGTGGGACTTGTGGATGACAACAGTGAAAATATGAATAAAAATAGAATTCGCATGTTATTTCAATGTAGATAAAAAAAATTTAGTTATTTAAATTTTAAATAAACTTCTAATTTAAATTTTTTAATGAAATTTGGAATGTAGCCTAATCTGATTTTTTGCTTTAAAATGACGTATCCCACTTGTCTGTGGGACTTGTTGTTATTTCTGTGAAAGTGGGTGACAGACGGACTGAACGATTATAAAACCTTCCACTTTTTACGTTATAAACGTAGTGTGGAAGCTAAAAGGTAATTATAAGGTTAACGATAAAATATCTCTTTTTAATTTCGTAAAGTTGTCAAAAATAAATCACTGTTTATTGGGAGTTTGTTAACCAGTTTAATAAATTGTATATATGGCTGATTTTTAAGATAGTTTTTGGAGAAAAAAGGTTCTTTAAGAATATATTTATTTCTTGTAGTATAGCTAGGAACAAAGAAATTAAATTCTTGTAGTATATAAGGACAATCAATTTTATAGTTTAATATATTGTAAAAAAATTTGAATACAGATATTGATCTTCGGCATTCTAAAGTAGTAAAACTGGAAGGTCCGATAAGGTCATTGGATTTACGTGCTATGAAATAGAGAATTTTTTTTTTGTATTTTTTGAATCGATACAACATCAGACTTGTTTAAAGGATTCCAAATAACGCAGTTATATTCCAGAATTGGACGAACAAAAGTATTAAAGAGATTAATAAGGACATGAATATCGTCAAAATTATAGGTAGTTCGTTTAAGGATTCCTAATTTTTTGGAAGCTCTAAGCGTAATATCAGGAATATGTAAACTAAAACTAAAACTTGATTCATAAATAACTCCCAGATCTTTCATGTGTGTCTTTCTTGTGATAGTTTTATTATTTAATGTATAATTACTAAGATGAGGGTCAAACTTTCTTGTAAACGTACGAACAAAGCATTTATCTGTATTAAGAAAGAGTCTATTTTCAATACACCACTTATCCAGTTTGTTCAGTTCTGTCTGAAGAATCACAAGATCATTAGGTGATGAAACAATCCTAATTTTTTTTGATCATCAGCGAATAACAGACAAGATTGAAAGTTGACAGCTATATCATTGATAAACAAAAGAAATAACAGGGGTCCAAGAGTTGACCCTTGGGGTACTCCAGATGTACTAGTAAAACAATTAGAAAAAACAGAATTAAATTTAACATACATTGATCTATCAGTAAGGTAAGAACATAGCCATTTAAGTATTTTATCATCAAAACCCATATATAATAATTTATGAAGTAAAATGTTAAAATTCACAGTATCAAACGCTTTAGCAAAGTCAGTATAAATGACATCAAGTTGTTTATTAAATTTTAAGCATTGGTAATATTACTATTGAGGGACAGGAGATTAGTTGCAGTTGATCGTTTTTTAATAAAACCGTGTTGAACTGGTGATATCAACTGATAAGTGAAAGCAGATAGTTTATTGTGAACAATATTTTCAAAAACTTTAGCAAAAGTAGAAATGATCGCGATTGGAGGATAGTTTCTAACATCAGACTTTTTACCTTTTTTAAAAACAGGGATAATTTTGGAAGTTTTCCAAATATCAGGAAAAACATTTATTCTTAAAGAAAGGTTAAATAGAATAAGTAACGGATAGATAAAACTCTCAATATTTGCCTTTACAATATTATGCAAGGAAGGAATTTGTTAAGATACAGTATTAGATCAATTTAAAATCCAAATGAATTTAATTTTTAGCTCAAAAATGTGTTAGTTTTAGCACTAAACTAAAAATTTAACATTCGGGACATGAGACGGTAATGAATTTTCTGCATCGTTTTGTATCCTAAAAATTTTTTGGAGTTTCTTTGCTTTAAAATTACGTTTTGCAATTATATAAGGACCAGTCTGTTAGTATAATAAGAAAAAATTGAAAAGAGATATTAATTTTTCAAAAGTTATGCCCAAGGGACATAAAATTAAAAATTATGGTAGAATTGCCCAAGTATTTGTTGTCCCTTCAACATGTCAACAGACCTGGTTTGTTGTCATTTTGCCTTGCGAAATATTTTGAGTTGTCAAATCCGGGAGCTATAACTTACTTTAACCGGTGATCTTGTAACACTACCGTTGAATTAGTCACAAATTCACACAACCCTAGATATATTCAGTTTCCAGGAAAACGAATATATATTCTTCCCATATGTGCAAATCATCAATCTTCAAATTAATAGTTACTATTGCTTTAAAATAAAACAATTTGCATACAATAAAAAAATTCAAACTTTTAGCAGCTATTCTGAAGGCTGGTAATTTGGCAACTAAGGACATTGAAATTTATGTTGACGCCATTTCGAAATTATACCTCCAAAAGGCACATTTGCTTATTCTATACGACTTGAAAAGAATAGTTTTACCTTTGTAAAAACATTTTTCAAGTTCAAGAATAGGTGTTGGTTGGTTGGTAGACATATATTCAGGTTTGTGTACTTGGTCACTGGTCAGATACCCGCTTATAAACCTTCGTCAAGTAAGACTGTCACACGCAATAACACACACACACACACATAAGTGATAGATGCTGCCATCTATCGCCACCTCCACAATTTAGACATGTACCTGAAGGGGTGGTAAATAGTCTCCAGGGACCTGTACCCGTGGGAAACTGTGCCATGACCGCCCACAGGACTTTCGGACCCATAGATTTAACGAACACGTACTCCGCATATACTCGGTGGGTGTTCAGTGGTATCGGAACTCGATCGCGGGACCTTCCGATTCCGATACCTTAACCACTAGGCTATCCACGGCCCCACGAACATGTTATTTTTCGAAAGATTTATTTACATTGGAATTGGAAAATTGAAGACTGTTTGCAAGCATCAGCTTTAAGCTTTAACATACATAAAAATAAACAGCAATTCTTCTGTAAAGTTTTCTTATCAATTATTATTCAATTCTAATTCCAATCTCTTATTATCAATTTGAAAAAACTATGAAGCATTTTCAAACATTGGTTTAGTGATTTGAAACGTACTTATTTTTTACGATAATAGTTAGTTTTTTAAGCTGTATGTACTTTGTAGATAGTTGATGTTGTTCATTATGTTAAATTCCACAACACGTTTATGATGCAAAAAAAAAGAGTAAGATTTTTTAAAAGGCTACGTCTGTCTGTCTGTCTGCCCGTCATCCACTTTCACAGCCTAAACTACAATTGCTAGAGAGAAGTGTGGCGCGTCAAAAAATAAAGTACATCGAAACTATAAAAGTCATGGGATCACTATTTAAACACCTTAGAAAGAAATTCGCCAAACAGAGACTTTAGCTGCTTCTAAATTAAACTTTTAAACAACAAATTTGTGGCAGCACGGTGATATATTTTGACGTTGGACATCCGGGCAATTGTTGGCCTGTTTAAGCAATGTGCACTGTAAATATTTTGGAGTTATTGTTTTGATTGTTATGTTTTATTAAAGTTTGTTGTTACGAAATGACTGTTCTTTTTAAAGATAGATCCCAACACGACTAGCTCCCAAAACTGGTGACCCGGACGTTAGGATATGACGGCTTCAGTCATTTTCGTTAATTTCAACTTTTATTTAAAATTCTAAATTCAAAATTCGTTTATTTTATTTAACGATTAACCACTTAATGGTTGGTAAGTGTAACTTCTCTTTGGTCTGCTGCTTTGTGTACTTTCAAATAGTGTATTTTACTTGTATTTTGTATTAGTGCTTTTGTAGTTTTTAAAAATGTCAACCAGTAAAGATGTTACCGAACCTTCGGAGACTGTCGAAGCTAGTGATATTCATAAAATTTCTGCTCGTTTGCCTTCTTTTGGCCGGAATCTCCTGAACTTTACTTTGCCAGTATTGAGGCAAGTTTCAAATTAAGCGGAATTGTTTTTGAGACTACAAAGTTTCTATCCCTGGTAGCCGCTCTGGACCAACAAACTATGCTGGTCGTGGCGGATTTGATCCGTTCACCGGATCCGGAAACACCATACACGGTTGTTAAGGATAGGTTGATTAAGGAGTATACTGTCTCTGAGGTTCGGCACATTCAAACTGTACTCAAAGATTTGTGTTTGGGAGACCTTAAACCTTCTGCCTTTTTGCGTAGAATGCGTGAGCAAGCCGGCGCAGGTTTTTCGGAAAGTGGTTTGAAATCTATTTGGCTATCACATATGCCCAGTTCTGTCCAGTTTATTTTAAGTACACTAGATGATAAGGATTTAGCTGGCTTGGCTACAGTAGCCGATAGAATTTTTGATGTAAGTAACTTCGAAAAGAGTCAATTCTGTGAATCAATTCAAACTGACTTGCCCAATGGCTCATCAGTACCCGATGTTTTGGCCTTGCAGTCTCAAGTCGATGGTCTTGCGACAGAAGTTCAGTCTCTGCACAGTAAAATTGACATACTGCTAAAAGACCAAAATTTCGTGGTCGTTCATTTTCACGCAATGCGGCAGAGGGCAATCCGTCAAAAGAATTTGGTCTTTGCTGGTACCATAAGAATTTTGCCGATAAAACTAAAAGGTGCATTGATCCTTGTTCCTATGTTTCAAAAAACTAGGTAGCCCATGTTCGGAATTGGTGACTCCGGCTGAAAGTGGGAACCTAAGTCACCGATTGTTTATGTCTGATCGTAAAACCAGATTACGTTTCTTAATTGATAGTGGTTCAGATGTAAGCTTACTACCAAGGACATTTAAAGGTTGTCGCACATTTTCAAGGTATACGTTAAATGATGCTAACGGTACATGCATTAAAACGTACGGTTCAAAGCTGCTTGTCGTCGATGTTGGGATCAGAAGGAGGTTCGCCTTTACTTTTATCATAGCTGATGTTTCCAAACCTACGATGCACGATACTGTGCATCACATTCAGACTTTAGGGCCTCCCGTTTGCTCAAAAGCTAGAAGGTTGCATCCAGCTAAATTTAAAGCAGCTATAGATGAGTTTGCCTTTATGCTCGAGCACGGGATCTGTAGACCTTCCAAAAGTCCTTGGGCCAGCAATTTACACATGGTCCCTAAAAACAACTCTGATTGGAGACCTACGGTTGACTACCGCATTTTGAACTCTAAAACTCGTCCTGATAAGTACCCATTGTCTAATCTTCAGGATTTTACTCAAAGTTTGGCCGGCAATAAAATCTTCAGTAAAATTGATTTAATCCGTGCTTTTAACCAAATCCCTGTCTTTGAGCCTGACATCGAGAAAACTGCAGTTATTACACCTTTTGGGCTTTTTGAGTTTGTATTTATGCCTTATGGATTATGTAATGCTCCGCAGACCTTTCAAAGGTTTATCAGTGAGGTCTTTTTTGGCCTTGATTTTTGCTTTGCTTACCTCGACGATGTCCTCATTACATGCAGGGACGAGGTTGAACATGTTAAGCATTTAAGAATAATTTTTGAAAGATTACTTAAATTTGGGCTTACAATTAATGTCAATAAGTGTACTTTTGGAGTAAGTGAAGAGTCCTTTCTCGGCCACTTGGTGGATGATTTGGGATGTAAACCTCTCCCCGATAAAACAGAGATGATCACAAATTACCCTAAGCCTAAAACCATTAAGGATTTACAAAGATTCCTTGGCTGTGTTAATTTTTATCGGCGTTTTGTCCCCCATGCGGCTGACTTGCATGCTCCACTAAATCATCTACTTCGTGGTCGTAAGAAAAATGACAAAAGCCTAATTGAATGGACACCACTGTAAGACGAGGCTTTTGAGAAATGTAAACTTTCAGTTGTAAATGCTACACAACTAGCCCATCCTGAGCCAGATTGCGACCTTGATTTGTTTACAGATGCAAGTGATTGTGAAGTGGCTGGGGCTTTACATAAAGTGACGCCAAAAGGTTTTGTTCCTTTATCTTTTTTTTCTAAGAAATTGAATAATGCACAAACAAAATATTCTGTATTTGATAAGGAACTTACTGCTATTTATTTGTCAATTGTTAATTTTAGATATATGTTAGAAGGTCGTATTTTTCATGTGGTTACTGATCACAAACCCTTGACTTACGCCTTTGCACAATGTTTTGAGAAGTATTCTCCGAGACGTTTACGTCAGTTAGAATTCATTTCACAGTTCACTACTGACGAAGGTTTATTGAGGGGTCTCAGAATTTTGTTGCAGACGCTCTGTCAAGAATTGAATCTATTGAAATGCCTATAACATTTGATTTTTCTGATCTTGTAGAAAAGCAGCAGACCGACGATGAGTTGCGTGAACTTTTGGAGACCCTTCTAAATCCACCCTTTGTATTAAACATGTTAATTTAACTGGTTTCACTGGAGCTGTGTGCGGTGATGTGTCAGGCGATAAAGTACGTATCTTTATACCTAACGCACTCAGGCGCAAGGTGTTCGAATCTGTTCATAGTTTGGCTCATGTCGGCACTCGTGCAACCATCAAGCAGGTAACGGCAAAGTATGTTTGGCCGTCTGTAAGGAAGGACTTAACTGAGTTTTGTCGCTCATGCCTATCCTGTCAAAAGGCAAAAGTGCATAAGCATACGACCTCTCCTCTAGGTTCGATTCCTGTGCCTAATGCTAGGTTTCAGCATATCCACTTGGATCTTATAGGTCCCTTGCCTTTGGCCAAAACGTTTAAATACTGTTTGACCGTCATTGACCGCTATACTAGCTAGATCGAAGTGGTCCCACTTGCTGATATGTCCACCGAAACGGTTTGTTGGGCATTAATTTTTAATTGGATAGCCCGCTTTGGAACCCCTTCCCAAATTTCTTTTGATCAAAGAGGTCAATTTAGATCATTTACTTATCTAAATTTCTTAAATGTTTTGGAATAGAGGGCTTACGAACTGCAGCTTACAATCCAAAAGCTAATGGGTTCATTGAACGTACACACAGGACCATAAAAGCGTCCTTAATGTGCTACTCGGATTCTACGTGGATTGATGCTTTGCCTTTGGTGCTTTTGGGGTTAAGATCTGCCATCCGGGAGGATTTCGGGCATACTTCTGCTGAATTAGTTTATGGACAAACTTTAAGGTTGCCTGGCGAGTTTTTTACTAGACATAAGCATGACATTTCGCAACCCGAGTTTGTTTCTAAGTTGCAGAAGGCTTTTTCCGAAGTGCGCCCTGTCCCCTCTAAGTGGCATAATTCACGCTCAATTTATGTTCCTAAGAATCTTGATTCATGCACTCACGTTTTTCTTAGGACTGATGCTGTACGTAGGAGCCTCCAACCTCCGTATGAAAGACCCTTCCGCGTTGTTAAACGGCGCCCAAAGGTTTATTACGTGGAGCAAAAGGGGTCTAAGAAATGGATATCCCTTGATCGTCTTAAACCAGCATTCTTGCCCACAGATAGTTGCCAGCAGGATGCAGAAAACCCTAGTCCATCTCCAAGTCTGCCACCTCCACCTGCTTATGTGACAAAGATAGGCAGGACTGTTCGTTTTCGGATTCCACTCGAAAACTCCGGGGGGAGCACTGTGGCAGCACGGTGATATTGTGACGTTGGACATCCGGGAAATTGTTGGCCTATTTAAGCAATGTGCACTGTAAATATTTTGGAGTTATTGTTTTGATTGTTATGTTTTATTAAAGTTTGTTGTTACGAAATGACTGTTCTTTTAAAGCCTGATCCCAACACGACTAGCTCCCGAAACACAAAATTCATACTGTGTTTGGCACCTTTTTTCTTGTTGAACACAAATGTGACTAAGCATGCTAAGAGACAGATTCTGTTACAAACCTACTTGGCTAAAGACTGAATGACCACACTTAATGGAACATTTTCAAAGTGCTATAAATATTCTCCAAATGTCTAATTCAGAATTTCGTCGAATTGCAAGAGAATATTATTGAAAGAGGGCGAAATCATAGGACGTAAAATAGTTTAAAATTGTTCCAGTAGATGGTGCTTTAAGTATAATAAATTATAGGGTTTGATTGCAAATGAATCGCAAAACAAAGGATGAAGTGTGAGCTAAATGTTCAACCAACTATATCAGCGTGCATGGCTATACAAGAAGAACTGCAAATGACGTTAGCCTACCACATCAACAAGGAAATATCAGATTGCGTGAGCCAAATCGAATTTTAATTGCGTTGAAGCCAAAAACTTAAAATAAAACCCTTGTTTAATTTTACAAATTTTAGCTAAGTTAAGATGCTTACAACGCCATCTGACGGAAAAAAATTATACTTTTTTCTTACTTCTATTCGTTTTATCTTTCCTTCAATAATATTCCCCAAAAAAGTGACGTCATTCTGATAGATTGTTTTTTTTTATGCGTAGCGCAATGTTGTCAGATGAAATATAATTACCCAAAAAGAGGAGTTTTTTTTAGGCTTGCTGGAATTTTTCAAAAGTGGGTATTTGAGGGGGAGGGTGATTTTAGGGGAAAAATCAGAGTAGTAGTGCAGTATTGTTTATGTGTTAAAAATTTACTACTGTCTTGTAATAATTATCTTCTTCAGTAAAAGTAATTTATTACTGTTAATTTAGAGGAACTATAATTTATTTCAAGTAATTGCAATTAATTTTTACTAATTAACAATGAAACGATATAAATGTTTCACACCTTTATTGGCAATAGTTCCACAGGAATAAAAACAAGGGTCTCGATTGGTTAACCAATGTACTGGGCGAAACTTACAGTGCTATACCACCAATCACCGAAACCCCCCATGAAATCCAAGAATGAGACAGGAATGAACTCAGGAATGAACTACGCTGACGTGAAACAACCCCTTATAAAATATTTTTTACTAATGTAAAATAATTATTGCAGCAAACTTAAATGTATTAAGTTGTTGCTAGATGCAGCAACAATCTACGGGTATTTGATGTATATTTTATAGGAAGTTGAGGGTAAATTGCGCGTTCTCGATTGGCAACACTGATATCGTGTATTGATTTTGAAGTTGTAACGTTAATTGTGGTCGCCCTGTATTCTTTAATGTAAATAAGGGTAAAACAATATGTAATTTTGTTTGACAATTAAGTGACTGACAATTGATTGATTCGGAGCACTAATGAGTTTTAAAATATGATCAATGTTAACGGTGGACTATGGGGAAAGAAACAATAAATAACAAATTTTACTTTTTCCTGCTTGTAAAAAATGGAATAAAAATGTACGAAGTGCACAAACTGGATTTCCAACTTTGATTGAAAGAGTTTTATCTGATTAATAAAACATATATTGTCTTTAAAGTTCGATACTGTTGTTATATAATAACTTTCTCCTTACCATACCCATTACAAAGTGATATATACTATTTTAAAGAAAAGTTCATTACACATGATCTTAGTTAAAATAACTACCGATGAAAAGAACGTCAAATTATGCAAAGAGAAATAAACAAAGTCACAGGTATGTATATATTAGTATTTTTAATGGTTATATGGTTATACAATATTATTTATAAAAAAAAATTGAATTGCGCAAGAATGTTTTTATAATAGTGTTTCTGGGAGATCAGGCTTTGTTCCACTGCCCGGATTTGTACCACAGAATGAGCTCCTGGTTGGCTTCAATCTTCATATCCACCGGACCTGGGGGAAATCAAATAGTAATTTTAGACTAGAATCGCTATAATGGTTAATTGATACGCGTCTGTTACAAATTATTATTTTATTTGGTCTTTGGTGGTTGGTTTCTTGGTATTATATGAATAAAACTGGGTAAAAGCACTGACGACTCAACTAATAATGAAAGAGAAGGTTCCTGTGACGTAACACAATCAGTCTGTTTCGGGTTGTCAGCTGTTCGGAAATAAAGGAAAAAATCTGTACAGAACCTAAAAAAGAATAGTCGGTCGTACATGATATTTTTTTTTGATAAACGAGCCGGACGGAAAGCGTGAAATAAATGAGAGCTTCGGTGGCATTAAAGTTGAGAAGGCCATGGTAAATGACTAAACCAGCAAACTAGTCATTTAAGGTTGATGCACCAATGCTTACTTTAAATAACCTAAAATTTGGTTTCATGAGGGCACTAGCTATATTGATCATGCACTAGGGAATGATTAAATCCCTTGTGTAATGGTTTAATCCCTTGTAACTTATGAAAAAAAACATGCATATTGCATATGAGTGAATGATAAAGACCCTTCAGGCCCTCCTCCCCAACCTACCATATTTGATGTCATTGATTTTCAAGTTTAGAATGTAAAGCTATTCAAACAATATTTGAGGACAAAATTTGCTCAAATTTCTTTAAAATTTTTTAAAACACACATTTTTAGTAACAATCGCTTTCAGGCCACAGATAATCCAAGGTGCAGTATTTAACAAATAATTCCTCAAATTCCCAATATAAATAAACCCAGTAAATCCCCACGACATATTTGTATGCCCAAATGTACACACGTATTATGATAATAAAATAGTCGATGTGTGTACTCACTGTCCTCCACCAGCATCGAATCCTCCGCGTTGTGCTTGCGGAGGAAGGTGAACCAGTAGAAGCCCGTCTCCACGTCGTCCTGGATGCCCATTACGGAAGAGACGAACGGCTTCCCATCGATCACGTTGTACTCCACCCTGGAACATTTTATACATTACAGAGCAAAGAGGCTTATCGTGCCATTTATATTAAAATCTTACTTGAGAATATTTTACATATTAAACAAAAGTATAATGTTGTTTGTATATTTTCTTGATAGTAGATGAAAATAAAGTAAACATTGTTTTAAAACTTTTTTTAATGTGATGTTTAAAGTTAATTTTGTTAATATTTTAAATAAATAATTACTTTTATTTTATAAGATTTAACATTCTCTTTAATATAATCTTTGTCATAGTATTAAATCAAATATTAAACCATTTTAAGCGTCGATTGTGTATTATGTTTTATGATACAAAGATCAACGTAGATTGACGATTATTTTTTCAGACTGTCTTATTATTCTCTTTCCGAAGTATATATAATCAAAATGGACATTTGCTACTAATAAGCAAAATGTTCTTTTTATGTCCTTAGACAAACATAGCATTGGTGATAGAGATATAATTATTAAAAAGATCCATGACGGAACTCTGAAATGACCCTAAGAAGTAATTCGTCATATGTAAAACTCACTGCTGTCTCGAATCAAGTTTCTGAACCGTCTCCATGATGCTGTATAGAGAGCTGTTGACTGGAACCTTGAGGGTCCAGGTCCTCTTGAGGTCCACATCCGTTCCAATCACCACGGAATACGTGACGCTAACTCTGCTGCCACGAGAACCCTGTAGCTCAATCAGTTCCTCAGATTCTGTATTAACATGGGTACAATATAATACAGGATTAAGTATTAAATCATACATTTTTTTGGGTTTAAAGCAAATGACTAAAATGGATATGGCTACTATCGTAATATTATATGTATTACGAAATTAAATTTGGGAAGGAAAATACCTTTATTAACAACATCGAAAGTTCTAAAACACAATACAATTACGTATTTATAAAAAATCCTAAAGTGGTTGACGATATTGATAAAGATTCTTTACAGAAGTCATATGTAAAATTGAAGAGCTTAGTGGAAGAACGTGCTAGGTGACATTTTTGAAATAATGGAGAAGTTTGTGTCAATGAACATATTACTAACTTCTTTAACGATAACAAGTTTCCCCTTTTTCATCAACTTTGAGTTTAGTATATTTTTTACGCTTTACAAGTTCCGTTTTCAACAGATATGATTGCAAACGAAAAACTTTAAAGCTCATTTTCTCGTTTTCATCTTTTTGTCACTTAGCACGTTCTTCCACTAAGCTCTTCAATTATATTATTGGAGACTGTTGAGCCTTGGCCATAGTTTCAGAATTTAATTTTTATAAATTTTATTTTTACACTAAAAATTTCGTGTAATAGCACATAATAAAAGAAATTTTATTTGAACAAGTATATAACAGTGATAATATAAATAATGCATTTTTACTTTTTTAAATATATTGTTTTATAAAACTTAGAAACTTGGCCATGTCTCCCTTATTAAGGGAGACTTGGCCCATGGTAAGGGAGACTTGGCCCATGCAAAAATATCTAATTTTAAAGGGCAAAATAATAAATATTTCGAAATAATTTTGTAAGCATTAAATGTAAAAAAAAAACTATATTATAATTCAATACTCTGGAACTCATTTAAAAATCATGTTTACCGTAATATTTAGAGTAATACATTTTTCTAGTATTGTATGAATTAAAAATTCTAATATTGTCCATAACAAATAATTTTTTTATAGTTATGTTTAATATATTTTATTCAGTTTGTACACATATTAAAATGCACAAGATATAAGCCTCAGTTTGATTTTTTATTTTATTTTAACGGCACAAACTGTAAAAGTCAAAGCGCACTTTCAAAGCTACTCGTTCGTCCCCCCTCCCCCTATAAAGAAAAAATCTGATAATATCTTAATACTAATCTGGAGTACTATTATACTTGAATTAATAACTTATATAGTTTTTGTAAAAAAAGTTTGATATTTGGTTATAAATGATAAGTTTGATTTAGTTGAGGTTTTCGTTTTATTCTAAACAAGTAAAAATACTAATAATCAATCTATTACCTTCATAAAGTTATAATCATACGTTATTATTAACCGTGTATTTGATAAACATTATTATAGATTTTTATAACTAGTTCACTTAGGGAGCCTTGGTCCAGTGGCCAACCCTCCCTTACATACAGTGGTCAACCATCCCCACCTAGACATTTCGTACAGAACGGCACATGGTGCTTTGAAGCCTACTTAACTGCACAAACTTCATAGCTAAAATAAAACTTAAATATAACAGTATTTTAAAAATACCATATACTTAAACTAATTGAATTGGTTTTTGTCATCTAAAATTCATATCAATTTTTCAACAAACAATTCATTCAAACGATTCTGCAAGGCAGTTTACACAAACGGAAATTTCAATTCTGAATGACCTTATCCGCCCAAACTGTGTCAAGTTGACACCATACCTTTCCTAAATTTGAATCAAACAGCTGACTTTGTAAACATTAAAAAAATGATTTTTTTAAAAAAATTGAATTCCGAATCAGATATCATGATTAGGACACCAAACTTTGAAACTGCAAGTGTGCGGCAAGCCTAAAGCCTGAAAAGATGATTACTCACCGCTGGTTTCCGGTCTTTTGCAGTGATTGGCCGTGACGTTGAGCAGAGTGGAGCGGCTAAGTACGGGCAGGACATAGTAGGAGTCCAGGAAGGAGCCCACGAACCCGTCCTCTCTCTGGGCAGACAGAAGAGCTCGGATGGCGGCCCAGAAGTCAAAATCTCTATCTAGACTTTCAGTGGCAGCCAAGGCCTTAATAGTAAAAGCAAAATAAGTGACGTTATAGAAGAAGAAACATGTATTATTAAGAGAAAAAAGTGTTTTGATAGCTTTAAGATTCAGCTAGACGCTAGACTAACTATTTATTTGGTATAATCATGGCAGGGCGATTTTATTCAACGAATGTAGATCCAAACTTCTATATCTATTGTTTTTGACCTGAATGCTGTGCAGTTTGGAAGTGTAAGTTTTTAGGATAAAGGAGAATATTTACTAGTTCTTTCTAATAGCACCACTAATTTCTAAGTCCGCTTCTGTTTAAAATATTCGATATCTCTACATTATATCTCACAAACACAACTTACATTAAACTCTTATAAATTTTCTACAAGCGAGTGAATCAGTTGAATATTTCAGAGTAGACACAGTAAAAGCAAAAACTACTATACATATGGTCAGTCCCACAGACTGAATACAGTAAGGATATATTTTCTTTTGCATATGGAATCCTTGAGTGGATCAAAGTGCCAAACACTTAAGATTGTTCATCAGTCCTATGAATAATTGCTTAATTTTTGGAATATCCACCTGTTCGAACGTATTGCTTTGAAATGTAAGCTTTTTCGTAGAAGTAAAAATCGTTAGGGTCAGGTGGGGTAAAATAAGTCGCGGGTTAAAATAGGTTAGTTAAAAAAAATCTAAAAAACAAATGAAATAGTTTTTCATCCTCCTGTACTTGTGAAGATTTATATAATCTTAACTGATTTGTTTCTAAATAATGTTAAAAAGCAATTCAATAAATTGAGCAATTGAAGCTGTTTTAAAAGAAGGACTTATTTTACCCCACTACTGACCTATTTCGCCCCACCCCATGGTGTAAAATAAGTCATTAACAGCACTTTTTCTAACACATTTATCTGTATCAATAACTTTTTAATTCAGGGAAATTTTACTTGAAATGTTATAAGAAATGTTCATTTGTATATCCTAAACAGATTTTATACTGGTAGAATAGATAATTTTATTGCTCTGAAGGTGTGAATGCAATATATGGTATTTTTTTTTACCAATTTTCCCCATCTGACCCTATAACCGAAAAATAAATTTAGAGGAAAAATATAATGTTTTTTATTATTTTTTCAGTTTTTATTTCTCCAAAATTTCCTGAGTGTAAAATGGTTAAAAACATCACAATATTGAAACCCTTTTTAAGAGTTTTTTTTTTTAAATTTTCTACCTAAAGTCGCACAATGGATACTTTTGCGATTCTTTCATGCCATACGTTCCATTCTCATCATCGAAGGGGTATATATTCCAAAGACACTGAACCACTAAAATACCTGAATGACTATAGCGGTCGTCTTGATGTTGTCGACGGTTCCGTTCCTGAACTGTCTCTTCTTCAGCTCCTGCGCCATGTCAAGCAAGGTCCTCTCGTCTACAGTCACGCCCGGCTGAGCAGACGCGCACGCCAGAGCCAGGGTGGCCATCGCTTGGTTGTCTGCGAAGAAATATCAACTGTTAAAACATAAAAAATGCAAACACACTCTTCTAAACTTAACTCCTCGGCGCAACAGCCCGTTAGTGATCCATGGTCTGCCATGGCCATTTCAGCTAATGTGACATAGGGATCAGGGGTGATAAGAATAGTTAGGTGTTCGTTTTAATTCGTATTTAGTTCCCAAGTAATTAATTAAGCTAAATATGAATTTTTTAATTTAATTTTGAATTATTTTTTTCAAACAAACTTCAGAGGCTCATACATCTCCAAAACTTTCAACGGAGTTCCTTAAGTTAATGATCGAAAATACATGTCGACGAACTTCATGCAAATTTTGTTTTATCTTATATCATCTCAAGCATTTATATCGTGGAAAACTGACATTTTCTAAAAATGTTCTAATCAAGGGGGATGAATTTTTCTCCAGAGCTGTACGTATAAGGAGCAAGAGTCCGACCTGCCCAGAAGGGTCTGTGCTGGGAGTCGAAAATGGTCGACATCCTCTTGACGTCTCTGTCGCTCATCGCGTCGCCAGCGTTGCACAGAACGAGCAGTTCGAAAGGGCTGCCCGTTCCGTTGTTCGACTCGATGTCCGAGCGCAGTTCCGCGACCAGGTCTCGACCGTGGAAGTTCCTCGGGTCCACGCAGGTGACCATCAGCGCGGGAATATAGAGGGAGAGGTCACGCCGCTTCAGGTGACCACCGCTGTGCAAATGGATCAGAAATAAGCACGATATTAATAAATTTAATTGTTTTGAATGAGAATAAAATTTGAATAAAAGTGTTTTTTAATTGAACAATACACTGGTGTGCAAAAATTAAGGACGAGACGGTTTTTTCAATATAACTTTGTACAAAAGCTTTCCAAATCAACACATTTAATAGGGTAAGGTCCCCAATACGTAAGGACATGAGTAATGTAAGCAACATTTACTAAAAGAGAAATCAGAGGGATAAAAAGAAGCTTTATTGAAAAAGTAGCATGAAGCGCAATGCTTATGGTGAAATTTCATGAAGTAGCATGAAGTAGCATGAAGGCCGAAACACCCTTGTGATGGGTGTCCAGCAAGAAACATCCGGTCTCTAGTAGGGGATATGATCTCCCCTGACTGCTAGGCAGGTTCCACAGCGTCTGCCCATGCTGAGAATGAGGGTGTCAATGAGTTGTTGAGGCATTGCTGCCCATTCGTCTTGCAGCGCCAATCGAAGCTCCGGAATCGTTACTGGTGGTAGGGTACGAGCTGCCAAGCGTTTGCCTAGAAAATCCCATACATGCTCGATGGGATTGAGATCCGGAGATCGTGCCGGCCAATCCATACGCTCAATATCCTCGCTCTCTAACAGCTGTTCGGCTGTGCGATGACATGGTGCATTGTCGTCCATGAAAAGGAACAGCGGACCCATAGCGCTTCTAAAAAGACGCACATATGGAAGAAGAATCTCGTTACAATAATGGGTCCCGTTGACTGAACCTGCGTCGAAGATGTGAAGGGTCTGTACGACTACCAAGCATGATGCCTCCCCAAACGAGAACACCGCCACCTCCATACCTGTCCCTTTCAATGATGTTCGAGGTATGATTGTGGCTTCCCCGCTCTCTCCAGATGAGTATGCGATGAGAATCCCTACTCAGACTGAATCTGCTCTCATCTGTAAAGTGTACTCGTCCCCATTCATTGTCTCTCCAATTCCGGCTTTTCGACTTCGTCCTTAATTTTTGCACACCAGTGTATATAGCAGACAAATTTAGAGCATATAATCTATTAATCAGAAAACCCTTTCACTGTTGATTAAATTTAGATGCCATTTAATTTTATCGATTTAATACATAAGTAAATGCTAAACACAAAATATCATAAGATAGGGTTAGTAAGATATTATGGAAGTTATACACAAGAGACAATTTTTGTCTCTTGTGCAAGTTTTTTTCAAGTTTTGTTTAACTTTCGTATAGCTTGTTATCATTAAAAATAATAGGTAGTAAATATTTTTGTTAAAGTTTGATCGCTCTAACTTTTTATGAAATTGTTTACACTCCAAATTCTGCAGAGTTTCGAAAAGATTCATTAAACATTTTTCTGTATAATTAAAATTTAAGTTACTGACACAGCTGCTTCTCTTTCAGAAATTTTCACTATACACTTCACTTGCTGTTTTTACATTTTCGCTGAGGATGATGTACTATAGGGCTTCATGAACTAATAAATCGATAATGTTAACCTAAGACACGTCACATAGCAGTGAAAATATTCCGATATCGGTAATGTAAACATGGCTGCTTGATACTTCTACTACTATTACATATATATTCCGGATTGTGTGCTTGATCAGTGACCCGCTTATGAAGCATTCGTCTAGTAAGACAGACACAGAAAGAATTTTTACTGTCACAGAGAAAGGAATATACACCTAGGGCGAAGGCGGGAATCGAACTCGCACCCATTACAGCGCTCAGACTGGTAGCGTAATGGTTCAAACGACTAGGCCATCCGGACCCCTGCTGCTTGATAGAAATATTAAACTTTTTAGAAAATATTTAAGAAATCTGATGATAAAAACACAGATTCACACAGACATTTGTAAGTGTTAGTGAACAGTGGCATATTTTCCCGATTTTTAATAATTATTCTTTTTCGATTTCCAATTCCCAATGTTGTGTGCAACTTGAAAACATGTCCTTACCCCTGCAATTTAGAAAGAAGTTGAATAGTGAGTTCGGTGTTCATCTCGTACATGGTCCTGTTTTCTAATTGGAAATTTTCCTGATCCGCGAGAAACAGGGCAACTGCAATCCTGGGCAGCTGATGACCCCACTTTTTGGTTTGAGTCCCTTTTCTCCGCAGACCCATGAACCAGTCAACAAGTTTTTTCTTCGCCAAACTGACTTCATCATTCAACACTTCTCTTGGCGACCTCGTGACAATGGTAGGGGGAGTCGTTGGTGGTGGTGCAATGTCTACAGTGTTAAAATATAAGTATTGCTCATTAAGCTTGCAGTAATTACTTCGAAGTAATAACAAGTAAATCAAAGACTTGTGATAAGGATCTTGTATGTTAGAAAAGAGACAGAGCGAAAGTAGCTGAAAGTAGTTAAAATAATGTTGTAGACTTAAAAGAGCGAACTCAGTAATACATCAATACGAAAAACGTACAGTTTCTCATATACTAATATTACTTTAATATATCAATTTCTAATATACTAATATTATATCAATACATCAATTTCGAATATACTAATACCATATTATTATAAAAAGTATAGTTTCGTATTGATATAAATTTAAGTTTGATCTAATTTTTTTATTCTTTTAAAATAAAACACAAAAATGTGATAATATGTGCATTTGAAGATTTTAGTACGAGATTCGAAATATTTTATAACATGTTCAATTAAGAACCAAATACTTGTGATATGAGTAGACTTAGCATAAATTACTCTAAACTTATTAAACATAACTACAACATACTTCAAATTTCCCCAGTTTTCCAATATTACAACTGGTTAAGTAATGTGATATTTTTGGTTTATGAATATATATATAGTTGGTTTTGTACCATTATATTTATATTAAGTTTTTGTATATTCAACATTTGTTCACTCATTTAGCATGACATATTTATTCCTCTTTGCAGTGATCTTCTCTTTTTTATATTTTGTTGATATAAAAGAAATTGTGTCTGACAACTCTGGCAACCTATTAATTCGATGTATTCAGAAATATAAAAAAGAATTGCCAAATATTCAAAACCTTCCTCCTTCCTTTAATTGAAAATAACAAAGGCTTTCTTTTACAGCCGAAAACCGGGGTGTTCGTTTATAATCATACCCGAGCCCACTTACCACGAAATCTCTCACATGCGTGTTAACTTTACAGACAAAAAAAGCGTTATACTCACCGTTGAATGAGTAATCGGCATAGAACCCGAAAAAAAAATTATTATGGCCGTCGGACCGGAACTTTATCCGCATCTGCCTTCCCTCGAAAGTGATGGTTGGTGGCAGACTATCCCCACATAACTTCTTCATACTCTTCCAATCCTCTTCCGGAGACACCTTACCAAGGACCTCTACGCTGTCCAACCTGCAACTTGCCTGTTGCACAAGAAACACAATTCAAAATCAGGTACTGTCTTTTTAAGAGGGATGATGATTCTCAAAGACCTAATGTATTAATTTCGAAATCCTAACGTTATATGAAAAGTAATGCTTAAATTTGTTAGCCCCTTTTTACCATGTGTATAATTATTAGAAATAATTAAATTAGCCTTGACCATAAATATGAGTTATTTATATATTTTTTATTATTTTTTTAGTGTTAATTTTCGAAAAAAAATTACAATTTTCGAATTTTTTAAAAAAAGATCCCAATATATTCTGGAGCTTTCGGCACTGTTTCTAAAATATAGCAAGTAATTATTTATTAATCTGATTATGTTTTCTTTTCTTATGTGTTTATTTCGTAAAAAAAAACAATATTGGAGACTGGGGAGCCTTGGCCATAGTTTCAGAATTTTATTTTTTATAAATTTTATTTTTACACTAGAAATTTAATATGATAGAAAATTCATTTCAAATTTCATAAATAGGACATATTAAAGGAAATTTTATTGGCAACAAGTGTATAAGAGTGATAATATAAATAATGCATTCTTCTTTTTTAAAACTTAGAAAGTTGGCTAATTCTCCCTTATTAAGGGAGACTTGGCCCATGCAAAAATGCCTAATTTTAAAGGGCAAAATAATAAATATTTAAAATTAATTTGGTAAGCATTAAATGTAAAAAAAAATTACATTATAATTCAACACTATGGAACTCATTTAAAAAATCATGTTTACCGTAATATTTAGAGTAATACATTTTTCTAGTATTGTATGATTTAAAAATTCTAATATTGTCCATAACAAATATTTTTTTTATATTTATGTTAAATATATTTTATTCAGTTTGTACACACATTAAAATGGGCAAGATATAAGCTTCAGTTTTATTTTTTTTTATTTTAACGGCACAAACTGTAAAGTTAAAGCGCACTTTCAAAGCTACTCGTTCGCCCCCCCTCCCCCTATAAAGAAAAAATCTGATAATATCTTAATATTAATCTGGAGTATTATTATACTTAAATTATTAACTTATATAGTTTTTGTAGAAAAAGTTTGATATTTGGTCATAAATGATAAGTTTGATTTAGTTGAGGTTTTCGTTTTATTCTAAACAAGTGCAATTACCAATAATCAATATATTACCTTCATAAAGTTATAATCATACGTTATTATTAACCGTGTATTTGATAGACATTATGTATCGATTTTCACAACTAGTTCACTTAGGGAGCCTTGTCCAGTGGCCAACCCTCCCTTACATAGAGTGACCAATCCTCCCCACCTAGACATTTCGTAAAGACTGGCACATGGTGATTTGAAGTCTACTTTTGCACAAACTTTATAGCTAAAATAAACCTTAATATAACATTATTTTGAAAATACCATATACTTAAACTTAATTGAATTGGTTTTTCTGAAAAAGTTTTACAAATTATGTCTAAAATGTTTACTTTTTGGGGTGAGAAACTTTCCTTTTTTTATTTTCTCCTCAATGCAAAAGAGTATCTCAATAAAACTAAGGTGGCTATCTGCTGACAACAGTAGCTTTGAGTACCATCTATTAAGAAAGTGCTAAAATATTATTAAATACTAAAATTTAAAGGTGGGCCAATTCTCCCTTATGGCCAAGGCTCCCCAGTCTACTATACTTAATTTAATTTACTATGAACTATTTAATATATCTAAATATATAATTATTTTAATTTAATAATTAGGCGAGTTATTCGTAAGGCTATTTAAAAATTCATACCAGTAGCCACAGTTATTTTGTCTAATGACTTGGTTAATGGCGAATGAGACCAATTGACCGCGGGTTTCCAAACTAAGTGCCTCTGAGTTATAATCCAATGGAAAAATATATTTTTTCCGCTGTATTAAAAATTTTAACACAGTTTTATATATATATATATATATATATATATATATATATATATATATATATATATTATATATATATATATATATATATATATATTATATAATATATATATATAATATATATATATATATAATAATAACTAGAACTTTATAAACCCGGCGTTGCACGGGTGTACCCTTACCCTTACAAAAAGTGATTGTTTTTTTATGTAAGCTTTTATTTTATACCATTGATCCCCTCTCCACCGGTCAGCACTCCATCAGTATATTATAATTTCCTCTCATTCTAATATCAGCATTATTTTTTTAAAAAGAAGTCCGATTGTATTCAGGCCCTTCTAAGAGTTAGAGGGCTTTCCCATAGGCCGTGTTAAAATTGCCAGAATAGCTGTGATATCATGGCCAGTTTCCATTTGCCCTTCTACACCCGAAAATTACCAAAATGTGGTAAACATTCCATTCTATATTTGACCACTCGACAAGGCTGGGGAGACCAGTCGGTAAAGGGGTTCGGGGACTCGCATGCGATAGGTCCCAGATTCAAGTCCGGGCACTGTCAAAATAACTGCCGACCTTTAAACGGCCCATGTAGCCAAAAATGTCCCGTGTTCCGCATAATACCACGTGTGGTGGGAGTGCACGTTAAATATTTTTCAAAGTCCCGACGCTACGTACGATGTCGTCCTTAAAAGTTGCATTGGGTGCCTACTCAGGTGTTGGTTTGTCTCCTGACTGTGGTTCTAAATTAAGACTTACGTGGCCAATAGCCCTCGTGTATAGCTCTAGTGAGACGATAAATAAAACTTACCCTAACCCATACAACTGGATGCGAATAGCTACCTAAGGTTAAATTTTCAACTTCGTCAAAAGCCGACAATGCTAAAATTCAATCGGCCATTATATCATGGCTGTACCGAGTTGCCAGTTTCATAAACATAAAGTAAATGCGCTATTTGTAGAGAGAATTAACATTTCTTCGAAGTATTCATCATATCTAGAATAGTTATCGCCTTTCCTGCCATGAGACATTGTAGCATATCTTCATTTCTTACCATTTGTAAACATCAATTAAATTGAATTCGGAAAAAAATCAAAGATTTAAAATCAACAAATAAAAAAATTATATTCAAATAACAATCTACAAAATTAAACGCACGTACTCTTACGTTTTTATACTTAATTTTCGTTCACGTTGAACGCGTTGAATTTTTTTCAAAATTGAAATTTATATATAAAAGGCAAAATCCTGACTGAATCACTACTGACTGACTGACTTACTCACTCACGTATCAAAGCCCAGCCCAAACTAATGGAAGTACAGCTACCAAATTTTAGGAAAATATTCTTTTTATACCGTAGGCGTCATTTAAGAAGCGATTTTTTCGAAATTCAAACCCAAACGGGTGTAGGAAGGCAAAACGTGAGCCGATTTCTCCATAGGAATAGCATTGTAAGATTAGAATTTATACTTTTTATTTCAATTTAAAGGAAATTTCAGCGCGTTAACATTGAACGAAAATTAAGTATAAAAACGTAAGAGCACGTGAGTTTAATTTATAGGATTGTTATTTGAATAACGTCTACGAATACGTCTTAGAAATGTCAATTCTCTCTACGTATAGCGTATGTACTTATGTTTATGAAACAGGCAATTTGGTACAACTACGATATAATAGCCTATTGAATTTTGGCACTGGCGGCTTTTGGCGAAGTTAAAATTTAACGAAGCAGGGTAGCTATTCCCATCCAGTTGTATGGGTTAGTTTGAAATATCGTCACACTAGAGCTATACACGAGAGCTATTGGCCATGGGCTTCTTCATTTAGAACCACAGTCAAGTGACGAGCCGACCTGGGTAAGCACATAATGCAACTTTTAAGGGTGACATCGTATGGGACTTTGAAAAATATTTAACATGCACTCCCACCACACGGGGTATTATTCAGGACATGAGGCATTTTTGGCTGCATGGACCGTTATATGTCGGCAGTTTTTTTGACGATGCCCGGACCCAAATCTGGGATCAATCGCATTCTAGGCTAACGCCAATCGGATACAATCGGAAAAAAATTTAATGCTGATATTTGAATGGGAGGTAATTATAATATCCTGATGGAGTTCTGACCAGTGAATAGGGGATCTATTTTTATAAAATTAAAGTTTAGATAAAAAAATTCACCCTTAGTAAGGAAAAGGGTACACCCGTGCAACGCCAGGTTTATAAAGCAAGTAAAAGTATAAACTCTTATCTTAAAATGCTATACCTATGGAGAAATCGGCCCTCATTTTGCCTTCTACACCCGTTTGAGTTCGAATTTTGAAAACTCGCTTCTTAAATGACGCCCTTATTACAAAAAGAATATTCTCTTAAAATTTGGTAACTGTACCTCCAGTAGTTTGGGCTGGGCTTTGATACGAGAGTGAGTCAGTGAGTCCGTCAGGACTCACTGTCTCACTCGTTATTTGTTTTTACTGATTATGATACTGATTGTATATATATTATATATATATATATATATATATATATATAATATATATATATATATATATATATATAATTATATATATATATATATATATATATATATATATATATATATATATATATATATTATATATATATATATATATATATATATATATATATATATATATATATATATATATATATATATATATATATATATATATATATATATATATATATATATATATATATATATATATATATATATATATATATATATATATATATATATATATATATATATATATCATAATCAGTAAAAAAACAAGAAAATGATAACTCATTCCTTGGAATTCTAATCTTTCTGTTAAAGTCTATAGAAATTGCATTATAAATCACCTACATCGCATTAATATCATCTGCAACGTCAATAACTTTAAAAATTACCAAAAACTTCATCTCCATCGTACACTCATCAACAACAATTTCCCTCCAAAATTTATAAAGAAGTATCTGCAATAATTTTCTTTGGGACGTACTAAATTTTTACTCATAGTCTATTTTTTTCCTTCACCGCACTTAATTTCTACACTGTAACTGTCAATAGTTTCACCTAAGTTTTTAGTTCGGATTTTGTGAGAAGCGGTTGGATTCAAAGTTTCGGGTTGTTTTTTATTCGCTCACATAAATTATTATTATTTTTTTTAATTTAAACATAATGTTTATTAACACTGCTCTTGTTTCAGTCTTTAAAATTATTTTGTATTTAAAAGCAATAATTTTAAATATATATAACTGTTTGTCCTTCAATGTTGAATAATTTTTTTAGATAAAAAGTCTGCAATGGTATATTGTTATTGCATGCATTTTCAAAATTTATTTAAAAATTTACTTTACAAATATTGAAATGCTTTCATTCATAATCACTCATTTTTGTAAGCAACTACAAAATTTAAAAATAGTTTTATCTTAACTGATTATATAAATTTAAGTTGGATTACTTTTTAATAATAAAACTTTTTCAATTTATTGAAAAAATGATACAGATATTACGGATGTTCGATAGGAGCAGACAGTAACTGCTCTTAAAAAAACACAAAAATAACACATCTTTCTGCCTCGTGGAAACCCTGGAAAAAACACGAAGTTTGCGTTGACGTTTCTGTTCCAAACGAATGTACAACCATACTACATAGGTTAGAAACATTTTTCACATTTGTTAAAAAGTGTTAAAATTGTGTGCAAAAGGTTTTTGATGATTTTCTACTTCTTACTGCAGACACTTTAAAACCATAATTAATGTATTGAAGTAATTAGGTTGTAGGCCAAATAGAGCAAAAGATCAAATTGTATTGGATCACATTAATCTTTCAAAAGCTTTCTGTGAAAGGGAAAATGTAAAACAGAATATTTTGTTCAGGATATAGAATTTTCCAAAATTAGTTTAGTAAATTGAAGAATTCTTCACGATATCATTGCCAAATTTCTAAGATACACTTTAATTCTATAAATTTAAAATCAAGAAGATTTGTAACAGAAACCAAACACATCATTTAGTGCTACATTAACTTCAACGTTTAAAAAATTGCGAACCATCAACGAATCTCGTTGTGACATATCGTCGGTCAAAAGACAAAACCACGAATGTGCAGATTCTAGGGATTTGCGATTTTTGAAAAACCGCTTCTCGGTTCAATCGGTTTTTTTTTCCGGTTTTAACCGGGACCAGTTAAAAGTGACTAAAAACCAGACCTTTGAAAAACCAGTTCTAGTTGCTTGGTTGGCTGAACGATTCTGACTGTCTATTTAAGTTAGGTTTGAATTATCGTCTCACTACCCAGCTAAAAAAAAAACTGCAGAAATTTTTTTGCAGTTTTAAAACTGTGGTGATTTGGCCATTTAAACTGCAGATTTTACTTCAAATTTTCTGCAGTATTTTTGTAGTTGTAGTTAAAATTCCGCTAGTGGCGCCATCTAGCGAAATTTTTTGAAAGTCATAAAAATAAACAAAAGAATTATCGAACAAGTTGAGTTGTTTTTTTACCGAGATAGGGAAGTAGGAGTACGGGATTTGATCTGGGGGGTTTTGTGCAGCTGTCGAGTGCGCTACCAACTGCGCTATTGGGGCTTGTGATGGGATTGGCCTTGTAAAAATATCAACGTACTATCTAATAATTAGAATATACACTCGCCATGGATTTGGATTAGTCAATAAATTTGATACATAATTTTGCGTAGAATTCACCTATGATTTTTATTTAAAAATAATTAAATTATAATTATTTAATTGTCCTAAGTTGGTAATAAATAAATTAGATACAAATTTTGAATTAGAAAAATATAATATAAATATCTTAAGAATAAATTTAAGATGAACTTATTTTTAATTTTTCTATAAAAAGGTGACAGCAAAAGCTATTGAGAAAACTGAAATATTAAGCACATAATTTTTAAATCTGCTTTTTTTTGTTGTTTAAATTATACTGTATCTTTATATAGGTTAATAGGTAACATTTATTTTGTCTTCTTTTGCAAAATCAAATCAAAAACGTCCACGTAAAAAGTAATTGAATCACCCATCAACTATGATATGATATTGGTTTTTGAACTTTTAAAATTTACAGATTAACAAAATCTAGATCTGCGATTTCAACTTAGCCAGATTAAAAAGACACCTCATTACTAAATTTATTGTAATAAACACATTTTCAATTTTCCTGGAAACTTAAGAATTTTTTGCCAACATAAATAAAATTATTTTTGGCAAACATTTTGTCAACAGAAGGCACAACAAAAATGTACCCGTTTTACATGCGTAAAATATTAAGCTAATTTGCAAAAAAAAAAACTGCAAATGTTTACAGGAAAAATTAAATGTTTTTCCGCGAAAAATTCCAAAAAGTTTTAGCTAGGATACAATTACTACAAGTGTAAAAAATCACTACTAGTTTTAAAAATAACGAGCAATTTTAAGGTGAAGATTCACTACAAAAAATTTACAGTATTTTTTGAGGTTAACGCACACAGTATTTTTTTTAATAAAACACTTCAACTGTAGATTAGTTTTTTTTTAAATAACTGAAATACTTTAAGCCAAGATGAAACTATGAAAAATCTACAGTATTTTTGAAGTTAACCAGCTTATAGAATTTTTTTATTAGATCGCTTCAAATCACCTTTAGATAAGTTAAAGTATTTAAAATCAAGATGGCAAAACAAAAAAATCTACAGTATTTTTGCAGTTAACTGCTCACAGTAACGTTTGAAATAAATAACTTCAAATTAACTTACGAATCATTGCAAAATAACTGAAGTTTTTTCACAGTCGATATTTTTCTGCAGAAAATATGTAGTTGACTGCAGAAATACTTCAAAATCACTTCACTTCTGCAGAAAAACTGCAGTCTATTTTTACCTGGGAGCTACAAGAGGGCTCTCAGCCAAAATTTTCTGCAAAATTTCTTTACAAAAACTTCATTAAATGAAGGAATTTGAAACACTAGGTATGCAGCAAAAAAAAACTGCAGTTTTTTTTGCAGCAAGAAAAACTGAAAAAATGCAGTTTTATTCTGCAGACTAAGAGTTTCAAATTCCATCAATTTTTTTTAAGCAATTCTGCATATTTTTTTTGGATGGGCTATTGGCGACTGCGTCGTAATATACAACCACAATCATATGACGAGTCGACACATGAGTGCAGGTGTCACCCAATGCAGCTTTTTCCTGTAAAACATAAAAATCTAAAAAAAAAAAAAACGGAATAATTTATATTAAGATACCATTTTACATTTATAAACAACTAGCAAATATATACCCGTCCTTCGCACGGAATAAAAAATATCAAATGGATTCCAAATATGTGTACCATATACCCTGTTATACGATCATAAACTTATTATTGTTTCCGCTCGTTATAAATTATAAAATCCCGTTTTATTGCCTTAAAATTCCAAAATGAAAAATACGCTATAAAATGCACTCATAAATGTCATCACAATTCCCTCATAAATACATAAAACTTTTTAGCTCATTTGGCACGTTTTGGGAAATAATTTGGCGTAAAAATAGATACAGCTACCCACACCCATAATACAGCTCTAACACAATGACCTTCGAACAACCGACCAGCTTATAAATATTATTTATAAAAGAAATTGCCTATTTGGCGAATTTTAGTTAATAATTTGGCGAGTTTTGGCAACGTATTTGGCGAAAAAATAAAGACATAAAACACTAATAGCTCTAGTGCGATGGCCTTTATTAACCATCATAGTTCCAGTAATAGCTTAACTATATATTTATTGCTTAAATATGCATACATGCAATCAACTGAAAAATCAATGAAAAATCATCAAATAAACCCGCTATAGGGCCGTAGTGAGCCTAGTGGTCAGCGTCTCGGTCTCGAGATCGGAAGGTCCTGCGATCGAGTCCCGGTACCACTGAAGACCTACCGAGTATATGCGGAGTACGTGCTCGTTAAATCTGTTGGGTCCGAAAGTCCTCTAAGTTCCCATACCAAATCAATACCTCTGGGGGTGACAAGCAAATTATGGGAATCCTCTAGTTGGCCTCTGTCTCTAAAAATTAGATGGATCCACTTATGTGTGTGTTGTCTGTTGTGTCTGTCTTACTTGACGAAGGTTTATAAGCGGGTCGCTGACCAAGCACACAGACCTGAATATATATGTCTACCAACCAACCAATCAACCAACCAACCCGCAATAAAATCCGGGAATGAAGACTGGCGGAATTACGTCACTTGAAACATGTCAATTATTTTTCAAATAATGAATTTAGTTTCTGAAAGTAATGGCAAAAGAATAAAATGAACATTTTGAATTTTAAATGTTTTCGTTAAAAGTTTTATTTAATCTTTTCAGCCGATGGCATCAGGAAATAGAAAAAATGATCGGATTTGAGCGAAAGTGGTGTATTTTTTTAAGATAATTCGAATTTTCTCTAAAAATGGATCAAATATCAAAAAACTAAGCCTCAGGTGCACACGTTAGTATTAAAGGGAATCTATCTTAAAAATTTCGAATTTCTGAGGGCAGTATAAGTAGGTCTTTTACGATCCGAACACAAACAGACACACAGACTTTCTTTTATTATTATAGATGAAATTTATATTAAAGTTACGCCGTTTTTTTAATTAAAAATAGCACTTCTTGTGATCCTTTCTGAAGATTTTTTTTTTTGCCGCTTAATGTTATAGGAATATTCCGGTAGTATATGATGCTTTATGCCCTAGGGAATTACCCGCAGCAAGAGTGTTTATAAATAATGAACCCATATCATGCAAATCCAATATGATATATTTTATGACACCATAACATATTGATTAATATAACTGTATTAAATTGTTCCTTCAGTTTAGGGGTATCGGCTCGTCACTTGATTATGGTTCGTAATATCGACGCCCGTCGCCAACTGCCGTCGTGTAGCTCTGATGCGACGATAATGCAAACGAAGAATATGCTTCAGTTCAGCAGGTTAAAATGTTTATTCAATTTTTTCTTCAGTCTTAACCGGTTCAGCTAACGAAATACTTTTGCTCATTTAACTTGACGCCAAAAACCGGTTCAAAAATACATTAAAGTATGACTTACACTCTGTTCGATTCTGAAGTACGTGAAATTGAGCATGAAGAGGGCTTTCCGGGGCGCCACGATATCCCAGGTGCAATGTGCGTTGTGAGGGTAGACGTTCGGGAAATTGGGGCTGGTGAAACTGCCCCGATCTTGATCCAGAACGCGCCCGCAGGCATCTGTGAGAGGAGAAAAGGGGATTAAAGACTTTGTTGGGAACTCCAAGAATAAAGAACCTCTTTAGGAAATGTATGGTTCCTCTTCTGCAAACTGTGGTTGCCGCATCGTATCCCAAGAAAATACCAAGAAAGACAAAACTGTTGTCGCTTTCTATGCAATAGTACTGTTTACATATAAAATATAAAAAAAGTTTTAAAAAACAGTGATATTTAGGTCAAATATCAGATGTTTTCTTACATTTTATTAAGATAGTAAGGATTGCAGAGTTCTTATACAGTTGACACGCATACCTGCTTTATATTTTAATAAGTGCTAATAGCGTATTGTTATTGTAATTGCAGTGGCTAAAATTTATTCAGTGTACTCCTCTTTTATACTCAAGCAATGAAATAGATTTTTTATTCACTTAATTTTATTTCAATTTTTAAATTTATTTGCGAATAGGTTTATAAATTGTTAGTGTTTTTTTATCTTAATTATGCAATATCTGATTTGGTTCATAACAACGAAACGTAAGTGAAATATAAAAGAAAACTGTTTTTACACTTATTAGGGGTCACGTGGGGTAAAATGGGTCAATTTTAGCTATTTTTACGTTTAAAGTTCTCTGGCAATAAAACCATATTTTTTCCTGTTTTTTTTTAAATTGCATCTTGACATTGCATTATTTCAGTATATTTTGATGTAGTTTAAATATTTTTTAAAAATTAAAAATGTATTGAACTTAGTTCCATAAGTTGTGACCCATTTTACCACACCATAGGGTAAAATGGGTCATAATGCAAAATGATGACGATATATGTAATCTGCTTAGTAGAAAATACATTAAATAAAGAGAAGAGGTAAGAACACATAAAATAAATTTAATGAAACATAATTAGAATGTTATGTTTTTAAAATAATGTTGTTTGCGGTAGTTGCAAAACCGCTCTTCTAAGACTCTTGTAACATCTTATTCTTCTACAATATCCAGTCCTCTTTATCGGGAAAGGCATAAAAGTTACTTATACTAGATTTTTTTTAACAAATTTTACAAGTAAATCATCCGTATCAATAAGTGTAAATTGACCAAAAAATTATTTGACTTAAACTACATTGTATTAAACTACATTGTATTAAACTACAACGCATTTTCTAGTCAAAAGCTGTTGTCTATTGTCAACAATCTTGGATTTAGGTTGCTCTGTTTTTGACTCTGGTTTCTTTCGTAAGTGTTGAACGAAAATCCAAATTCTTAATTTTTTCGTTTTTTTTTTAACATTCGTTGAAGTTCATCTTATAAATGCTCCATCACATCTGCTTTCGTCATTACTTCGCCAGCTTTATGTCGAACTCTTTTCTTTTTAGAGTTGGCTAACACTGCCTTAGTAAGACTTGATGGCATAGGTGCCAGAATTTTCAGGAAAGTACATTTGAGATCTTTAAATGGGAAAGAAAGAACATTAACTTGTTGAATTGTGATTTGTGAACTAAGTGTTGCAAGGGTATCATACATAGCTGGTGTTGAACGGGAAGGCAGGGTTTAAATTGAATTTGGTGTAGGTGGTGGTGAACAAGAAAACAGGGTTGCAATTATATTTGATGTAGCTGGTGTTAAATATGAAGGAACGGCTGCATCATCTGCAATATCTGGATTATTTAATATGAATGCGTTCAATGATTGGATATGCTGCTTATCAGAGAATCTTTCAGCCAACACAATCGTGTGTTCGATTGATTTTCTATCAAGAGGAAACAATCCTTCACCGTTAAAGATCTGCACAGCATGATCTGCTCTTAAACTTTCAAAAGTTGTTTCAAAAGTCCTAAGCCTCACTATGACCTATTTTACCCCATCTAAAGTAAATTGAAATAATAAAAAGGGAAATCAAGATTTTTCTTAACTGATATTGGCCTTAGGTGTTGCCTAGTATGTACTTATATAATTTAAATAAATTACAGTGCAAGATCAAAGCGCTTTCGCATTTTTTTCGGAAGTTAGAAATCCATATGGTTTGCTCACCACATTTTACTGTTTCTAAAAGGATTCTTGCCAGATTCATGAAAATAAACTTACTATTTTATTAAATATGTTTCAAACACCAATTAAAATATTATCACAAAAATTGGTTTAGAAAAATAAATTCTATGTTAAGCTACATTGAGTTATTTATAAAGTGACCCATTTACCCCAAAATTTTACCTCACCCTACCTTAACATTTTACATTTGGTATTTAAAACTAGTAAATTATGTTATTTTATAATTAATATTCTGGGTTATATCATAAAGTTATATTTATATATGTATTATATCTTACCTCGAGATATTTAGACAAATCTTTATTTTTTTTTTAAATATTTCTTAAACGTATGTAAGGAATACTTTAAAGATAACAAAAAAATCTCCTTTTACGAAGGGATGTGTTTAAATGCCTATTCCTACCTTTTAAGTCCAGTTTTAAGTGGTATATATCAAAGTGAAGGCATTACTTCGAAGTTAATATTTGAAGTAATTTCTTTCTTTTTTGCACACGATACTTGTATGATTGTCTTGCCTTAATCGTCAGAGTATTTTATGATTTGAATAATATGTTTTATCGATTTTCAACTACATTGAATACCCAATATCCAGTTAACCTTTAAAATGGAATAGAAAACAATAAACAACTAGCGTTCTTGGATGCCTTGATTACTATTTGACCACCAGCGTGTTTAGAAAACTTTTCGTTGTTCCTCTGCCCCCCCCCCCCCCTGGTTTGTTGTCTCAAAATCAAAACGTGGCGTGTAGCTTTTTGCACTTACATTTATATGCACAGTATTGTCAATATTTGTTTCACAGACAATTTGCACTCACCTTAAAAATCGATTTGATACTTTTAATAATTGCGGCATTTATCACATTAATTGTCAATGTGGTTTATCATACATGAGGAAAAGCTAACGCGCCTTTCAAATCAGACTCTAGGAACACCAAAGTTATATAAAAAAAATTGTGAACTATCTCGGTCCTCAATAGCCCAAGAATGTTAGGAATATAAAAAAATTTACGATTTTAATTCTTCTACAGAAATACAAAAATATCGCTATTCGCTAACCTATATACATAAATTTCTAGGACAGATACCTCAACCTTAATAATAAAGTTAACCTAGTGAAGAACATGGGCCAGTACTACTTACAGGGTGTTTCAAAATTGGCCGGAAATGGAAAGGATGCAATTACGAAATATCTACACAACCCCTCCAAAAACTAGTACACAGCCAATTGGTTACGCATTTTGGTTGTGGTTGCACGCTTGAACTAGGGCAGCACAAGAATGCGTTGACGAAGTGGTGCATTCGTTTTGAGTGTGGTTTGGTTGAATTGACATATCGCCTAGTAATTTTACAGTTGCAGATTCTGTTACATCACAGTTTCTATAACTACTAAAAATGATTAGTAACTACTAAAATGGAATTTTTGTGTTATGGATTTCAATTTAAATGATTTGGTGTGTTTCAAATTTGGGCAGGATATATGAAAAATCAATAAACACTAAACATTTTGCGATGTAAATGTACAGTTTGTCGAAATGTGTATGTGTTGGGACGGGACAACAGTCAGCTTTCTGGTGGACAGGTTTTTGAAATTTTTAACAACTGATATACATGTATTTGTATAACTGTATCCATAGGTGATTTGAGAGTTTAAAATAATAACGCATACTGTAAGATCGCCATTATGTAAGTTGCCTTTCTGCTGAAAGCGTGTGCTGTTTACTTTTTTTCTGTCCTTTTTTTATTAATATAAATAAGCAAACTACAATAATTGTTATGTATCGACTGATGGTCAACATTAAGTTTTGTAACAATAATGCAACATGTCGAAATGAACAGCCTCATAAAAAAGATATGTGTTAAAAACTTGTTGAACCAGTAATTTTAACCAAATGTAAATTCAACCAAACCAAACTAAAAGTACTACATTCTTGTGTAGCTCAAGTGCAAGCTTTCATGCACGACCGAAAGTGCGGCCAATTATTTAGCCGTTTTTTATTGGCGGGGTCCGGGTAAATATTTCGGAATTGCATCCTTTCCATTTCCGGTCAATTTTAAAACACCCTCTATTTTTCTAGTGTCTGGAATACAATTATTCCATTTGTTTTGGTTTTGGTTGACTACTTTTTCGTTGTTTTTAGTTTTCCTTTTTTTAAACAACATTGCTTTTTATTTTTATATTCGGCGTTTTAGCATTTTATGTTTTTCATTTATATTTCATTGTTATGCAAAGCAGAAAGGACTTCGTTTAAGTCCTAAACAACTGCATGCTTTTAAAGATCTTTTAACTTTTCTTTTGGGTTTGTAAATGGTTTATTTTGTAAATTCTTATTGATAACACAGAGGGTTATGTATAATTTTTATGCTACGTCTGCCTTTTTTTACATAAGGGTAATGAATTTGTTTTGATCATAGGTAAAATCAATATCCACAGTAAATTTACTGAAAATCAATTAAAAATTGTCATACTATAACAGTGAAGTACATGGGGGATTTTCTTAAAACGTTTTTTTCCAACGGAAATTATGAAAAAAACCACTTACACTTCACGTAAAGTGACATTTATTACAATTAAACTGCTATTTATAACAGTTATTCACTATCAACAACAACAATTTTTTTTTATATAAAATTCTGTCTGCGGTATATTTGTTGTAAATCAATAAACAATCCTAGTGTATTGAAATAAAAATAAATTTATGTCAAGTGCACTTTCATAATACAGTACATTTGTAGTGAAAATGATGATTTTCCCTTAATTTTATTTATATGTTTTTAGATACAATCGATTTATATTTATGTAGTCTGTGAATATATTTGTAAACATTAGAAATAGTTAAAATGAAAAAATACAGTATTAGTAAATTAGCGATACAGATCCTATTAACTTCAATACCCCACATGTATCTAAGTATTTACAAATTAAGGATTACTAGAAAAAACTTGAATAGAAAATTTCAATAGCTATTTTCAAAGTTTTAGATAATATATTTATTTTTACTTAAAAATTGTCTGTAGTATATTGATTGGAAATCAAAAGACAATCCTACTGTGTCATATTTAAAATAATATTATATCTTATGCACTTCCATAAGTTGGTAAATTTGGTTTAAAGTTGAAAAAGATGTGTTAGGACAGTAATGACAATTCCCCTTAATTTTATTTCTATGCTTTTAGTTATAATTTAATCAATTTTATTTGATAGATTGATTTATTTTTATACCGTACCTTAGGAATAGTTGAAATAAATAAAAATATCAACTCTTAGCGAAATAGACACTAACTTTAATTTAACACTGAACAACATTTTAGTGGGGACAGTAATGACCTGGCCATTTATTACAGATGAAAAACATTATATTTCTTTTCTATTTTTATTCATATTTTATAAAGAAAAAATAAAGTTTGACTAGAGTTGGCTCTTAGGATTCTATTCATGTAAAACTTAATTCCAAGTACAAAATCATAGAACATAATTTATAAATAGTAATATGATTGTAGGCTTTATATTTATATAGTGGGTGGGTATATATTTTAAAACCTTAGAAATAGTAAAAAAAAAACAGTCATATATGATCTTATATATAAGTGTGAAACTGAGATATGTATGTTAGGGACAGTACTAGCATTTCACCTGTACTTTATTAGTATAAGCATATTTTTATGACATTAATGTGATAGTTAAAAAAATGTTTTTCATACTGTTAGTTTTTTAAATATTGAAAACCATTAATTATTTAAAAAAAATTATCTTCATGAAAGATATTGATTTGGATCACAAAAGTTGTCGTTTTGAGAGAATCATGCTTAAACGAGGTATAGTTTTATTATAATGTGTTATTTGTACATAGGTTTTATTATTTGTTAAAATCTATAATAATAAAAGAAAGAGTCTGTGTGTCTGTGTGTCTGTTTGTGTTCGGATGGTAAAAGACCTACTTATACTGCCCTCAGAAATTCGAAATTTTTAAGATAGATTCCCTTTAATATGAACGTGTGCACCTGAGGCTTAGTTTTTTCATATTTGTTACATTTTTAGAGAAAATTCGAATTTTCTGAAAAAATACACCACTTTCGCTCAAATCCGATCATTTTTACTCTTTCCTGATGCCATCGGCTGAAAAAATTAAATAAAACTTTTAACGAAAACATTTAAAATTCAAAATGTTTATTTTATTCTTTTGCCATTACTTTCAGAAACTAAATTCATTATTTGAAAAATAATTGACATGTTTCAAGTGACGTATTCCGCCAGTCTTCATTCCTGGATTTTATTGTGGGTTTATTTGATGATTTTTCATTGATTTTTCTGTTGACTGCATGGATGCATATTTAAGCAATAAATGTATAGTTAAGCTATTACTGAACTATGATGGTTAATAAAGGCCATCGCACTAGAGCTATTAGTGTTTTATGTCTTTATTTTTTCGCCAAAGACGTTGCCAAACTCGCAAAATTATTAACTAAAATTCGTTAAATAGGCGATTTCTTTTATAAATAATTTATAAGCTGGTCGGTTGTTCAAAGGTCATTGTGTTAGAGCTGTATAATGGGTGTGGGTAGCTATATTTATTTTCTCGCCAAATTATATCCAAAACGCGCCAAATGAGCTAAAAGGTTTTATGTATTTATAAGGGAATCGTGATGACATTTATGAGAGCATTTTAGAGCGTATTTTTCATTTTGGAATTTTAAGGCAATGAAACGGGATTTTATAATTTATAACAAGTGGAAACAATAATAAGTTTATGATCCTATAACAGGGTATATGGTACACATATTTGGAATCTATTTGATATTTTTTTTCATTCCGTGCGAAGAACGGGTATAAATTTGCTAGTTTTAAATAAAACAAAGTTCTGAATATTCCAGAATAACTTATTTTACTTTAATCATAACTGAAGTTCTTATAGTAAAGATGGACAGATAGACGAAAAAAAATATAAAAGGTAATTCTATGAAGTCATACCTTATGACAAAAAATAATTGTTCAAATCGGACATTTAGAACAGGTATTATAACAGGTTGTCCTTAAAGGCCAGATAGAGAAAAGGCACGGAAAGCGTATAGAGAGACGGGCAAAAAAGCGAAGAAAAATAGATCTTTCTAGTTATGACTTTCCAACAAAAATTTAGAATCAAACGATTAGAACGGAATTTGAAAAAGGGTGCGGACAGACAGGCGGATGAAAATCTCAACGATGTTTATACCTACTTTCCATGTATTTTTTAATTCTTTCGAATTTGAAAAAAATTTAAAGAAAGCAGAATAAATATCATTCAATAATAATACTAAGTATTTTCAAAAAGCTATTAATTTAGAACACAAAAAATAACGTTTTGAAAAAATCATAAGTGCATGTTCTTAACAATAAAACTCTGCAGACTTTGATTTTTTCCAGAACAATATTTGAGCAAAAATGATAATAGTTCATATTCAATAAAAAATAATACATACTTGCCAGGTTTACTTGTAAAATAACAAGTAAAAAGGTGAAATAAATCACTGGTAACCAAAGTCGAGTCGAGGACACCATTTTTTTGCTTCTGTGTAGCCCAGGGACGTGCAGCGTTTAAATAAGAAATGCGACTCCAAAAAGGCAACGCATTCTTTGAAACTTGAGACATGTGATAAAAATTAAGACTAAACATTGGAAAATCCACAACAGCTCCCATTAGAAGACTATCTGAATACTATGTGAGCTTGGCGCAAAATCTAAGGATACATTCTAATGCCAGGCACAGTTAAACATTCAATAATAGTAGCTGGCTAATTTCCATAAGCTTTTTATACAAATGTACTGACACCAACATGTAAAGTAAGTCTTATGAACATAACTTTAAAAATGAATGAATGGTGTTTTAGTAGCTATACCGATATTTGTAATGCCAAAGACGGCGAAATGTCGCCAAAAATAGATTCGTTTACTCCTAATATAGTTGTTGTTTGTCCTTCAGCCAAAAATTAATTTGAACTCTAAGATACTGAGTCTGGCTCCAATTATCAAGTAGTTGATTGAAACCCAGTTTATCTATGAGGTTTCTTAGCTCTTGAAGTGAAGAATGACAGAATCTTATACATATTTTGATACCATATGAATTACAACTATGAATAAACCTCTGAAGGATGGGTAGATAAGCAACAGCAAAGTTCAAACTTGTTTTTTATTCTTGCTACTTGGATGTAACTTTTTAATTCTCTCTCTCTCTCTCTCTTTCTCAAGAATATTTTCGTCAAATTTTTTTATCTCTCGAATGGACTTGACTTATTTTAATGTTGTAAACTTTAAAATGTTCTAAAAGTTTTTTTTTTTGTATAATTATTTTCTATTCATAAACTAAAACTTAGGAAAATATTTTTATGAGTATTTTTAAATAGTAAGACAAACAGGATTCCAGCTAAATTCCCAAGTCATGTGTGTTCGGCGTATAAGATTCTATTTGTTATTCGGATAGAATTTTAAAAATGCGTGGAATTGCGAGCGCATTTTCTTCTTTTTAAACATAATTTAACAGAAAAAATTATTGGCCTTCTATGCACAATTAATGTTCAGCTTACAACTGCAAGAGAATTTTGGTAGATGATCAAAAACACTTCACAGGTAAGAATGTTTTTTTTTGTATTCAGAATTACGAACTATTTTTTATCAAATATTTCAAAAAATATTTAATTTAAAACCAGGTTTAGAAAAAAAATATTAAAATATTTCTTATACTTTAAGAATAAAGCACACCGATAATGTCTATAAAATATTTAGCATATAGCATACTATTCCTTGTACAAAATTTATTATCAATTTAAAAGAACTATGAAGCATTTTCAAACATTGGTTTAGTGATTTAAAACGTACTTATTTTTTTACGATAATAGTTAATTTTTTAAGCTGTATGTACTTTTTAGATAGTTGATGTTGTTCATCATGTTAGCTTCCACAACACCTTTTATAATGCAAAAAAGGAAGATTCTTTAAAAGGCTACGTCTGTCCGCCTGTCTGCCTATCATCCACTTTCAAAGTCTAAACTACAATTGCTAGAGAGAAGTGTGATGCGTCAAAAAATAAAGTACATCGAAACTAGAAGTCATGGATCACTATTTAAACACCTTGAAAAGAAATTCGCCAAACAGAGACTTTAGCTGCTTCTAATTTAAACTTTTAAACAACAAATTTTACTATATTCATTAACCGTCTTTAGCAGATTTAAATAATGGTATTTATCGTTTGTTAAATGTGTTTTGAAGTTTGAAGAATAAATATGTAACTATTTTTGCTGTAAAAATGAAGGAGAAACTCGTCATACTATCATTTAACTCAAGATTATTTCAATAATTAAAAAAACACGATTTTTATACGAAAAAAAACCGTTCTCTGTTGTTTATAATAAACATCTTTTAGTAGCAATAATTTCCCCTTTCCATTACCTTTCTTTCGAAAATTCAATTAATATATATTACCTACACTGTTAAAAATTTTGTGCTTGGTTTCACCATGATATTTGTTCCTAGTAGCTGCAACGGCTGTGTGGTTAAATGTTTCACCTTTTTTTCGGTGTTTGGTTAAACCATTTTTCTGAATTTGGAAACAAAAATCTGAGAAATGGTTCAACCGAATACCAAAAATATGGTTTAACGTTTCACCACACAGCCGTTGTAGCTACTAGGAACCATATTTTTGGTGAAACAAAGTGCCTAATTTTTAACAGTGTATAGTTTGTTTAATTAATTTACAGTTCATAGAATAAATACTTAGTAAAATTAGTGCTTCAAAAATAAAGCAAAACTTTGCATATTTTTTTAATATTAGTTAGAACTCTCTCGTAGGCTTTCTTCATACATATATAATAAAGTATCAAAAGAAGTTTATGGTGATGTATACTATGACATCATTCCAAACTGATTCGTATCACATAAATAAATATTGCTTCATGTTTTATTTTTAATAAAGTTTCTTGTGTGACGAAGTTGCATTATTAGGAATAATGAATACAAAGTGAAGTTTTTTGTCATTTCAATTTAGATTAAATTTTAAATGCACTTCTATTTTATATTTTTAATGAAATTGGCCAGATTTTTTGCTTCTAAATGACGTATCCTACTTGTTTGTGAGACTTATTGTTAGTTTGGTGAAAGTGGGAGACAGGCAGACGAACTGAATGATAATACCTTCTACTTTTTTCGTTATAAACGTGGTGTAGAAGTTAAAAAGGCGCAAAGCGTACATGTTCGTTGTTTTAAATTATTTTATACATGTAAATTATTTTATAATTTTTCATTTTAAACAATTAGGTTTATAACGGAATCGGTCCCTAAACCACTTTCACAAATTATTTATACTCCTTAAACAGCGCAATAACTAAAATGGGAAATGGTTGAAAGAAACGTCGTAAGTTCATTTGGTTAAAGAAAAAATAGAATTTGGTATGTTTGGTCCCCGGAATTTCCTTTCGAAATCGCTGAGAGAAACTGTAGACTGACGTGTAACATTGGTTACAAGCAGTTAATGACACAATTGAATTTTTAAGTGGTTATAAATAATAATATATTATCGGTATATTTTTATTTTTAGTTGAACTAAGAGTGATACTTTTTTTTTGCTTAAAACAAGATCTTATACTACATTGTACAACTAAACTGGATTAAAAAAGTTTACACTTATATGTGCTCCAGGAAAAAAATGAAAATTTGTATTCCAAAAGTTGGTTGAGCTCCAAGCCCACTAACCAACAACGAGGATAGGATATTACTTGTTAGGAACTCATGTTTAATGATTTAGCAAGTAACGTAATCAAATGCCGGATTAAATTTTTTGTTTAGCTAGGAATCAAATGTTATGATTGAAATCCAGAATATCAACAGTAGAAAATGTTTTAAAGTATTAATTTAAATTCTGATGAAAAACATTCCTTTATAAAAGAGCAGGTCAACATTTATACTTTTTTGATTTGGTTTAGATGTCTTTCAAGTTCTGCTATAAAAATTCAAATATAATTCTTTTAATTTCATTTTTTTTAATATTTGCTGGTCAGAACACCACCCACGGAATTTGGGCGACGGACAGAAATTACCACCGTGTAAATATACAACTTCTTATTTTTTACTCATTACCGACCCATTTTTGAATACCATTACCACCTTTCTTAACAAATAAAAACTCTAATTTTATGGTTTTGAAATTCAGTTTTCATGCGACTTAGTTTGTCCGATTTAAATTGCTCAATACAAGAGACTTCATTTGAATTTTATTTTGTGTATTTAGATAAACTTTAAAAAGCCTTTTTTCCATGGCAAATTTTCTTGTCACTTAATGTTAACGAATTCTTAAAAATTTAACTGAAAGAAAGATGATTAAATATTCTTAATATTTTGCTATAACTCCCGATCGAACGATGCATCTTATGGCCTATATATATTTTTGTAAAGAGAGATTTATTAGTGTCCAGATGTCTGTTGAATTTAAAATAAAATGGAAAATGCATTTCATTAGTAATAGTATGCAAAAAAGTCAGAGTAGTAAAGAGAATAGTATACAGAAAAGTTATCAGACTTGGCTGTCTAAAAATGGCTGGGTTGTACCAGTGGCGGATCCACGGGGGGCGGGGAGGAGGGGGAAATTCCCCTCCCCCCCAAAAAAAAAATCTTAAAATTCATACTAGATAGAATCGACTTGTAAAGAATTTTTTTTATTTTTTACAAATATTTATATTTATACTACAACTCGTTGCATTCTCAACTTAGAACTAGAACATGGAAAAAAATATTGTGGCTCGGGATCTTTGGGGGAACAAGTTATTACGCAATGTTAAAAAAAGAAATAAAAACTATCCCCCCCCCCCCCTCGGATTTATTTTTAAGCCAATCGCAATTTTGGCGGGAATAAGATTTTAGATACATTTTTTATGGGGCCGATAACGACGGATATCCTCTCGAATAAGAAGGAAGTATAAAAAAAACATAGAAATAAAATATTGACAGATATATTTGAATTTGTTTTCAAGTATAATAGTGCAATTTGTTCGTTAATAGATCAAAGAAATTCCACTATGACTATTTTTTTAATTTCATTTTTAGGGTTTTTATTTTGCTTAATACAAGTGAAAAAAAGTGTACTATAAGTTAGGAGTTTTTCGCGCTTTTTCTATCGTAATTTCTACTGTAAAGTATCTCTAGTGAGTATGAATATGAGTATGTTTGTTGTTACGCGTCAGACACAAATTAATGTAGTCAATTTAAAATTTTGTCAACAATAGAAATTTTCCAAAGAGCCCTAATAATATATGTTTTGACCATAAAGGTATAAAGACGGGGTTAACCGAAACCTTAAAGTTATTGCATACTTAAGGGGCTGGGGAGCCCAGTCGGTTAAGGCGTTCGCCTTGTATGCAGAAGGTCCCAGGTTCGGGTCCGGACATCGCCAAAATAACTGCCGACCTATTAACGGCCCGCGCAGCCAAAAATGTCCGACGAATAATACCCCGTATAGAGGGAGTACACGTTAAATATGCTCCAAAGTCCCGACGATGCGTACGCTGTCTACCTTAACGGTTGCGTTGGGTGCCTACTCAGATGTCGGCTCCGTCACCTGACTGTGGTTCTAAATTATGACGCCGGTCGCCAATAGCGCTCGTGTAGCTCTAGTGCGACGATATTTCAAACTAAACTATAGTATACTTAAAAAGCAAACTGCCGATGACGAACGGTGGAGCCAACGTGACCAATATTATGAATTTCATTTAAAAATCGTTCTAAAAGAATGTCCAAACATTTGCAGCTGGCGTAATAAATCTTACGGCTTTTGTATATCACTTTAATTTTTTTTTTTTAAAGCTTGTGTTTTGAAGAAAACCGAAAAACGCGTCCGATCGGTTACAATAAGAAAACGGCAAGTCTCAAAAAATATCATGTGGCGTCGATTTTTTTTTTTCATTTGTACTGGTTTTTTTATTAGTTGCTTGTTTCATGCGAACAAGATTTTGATTTTTTTACTTGGATTTTTTAAACTGATAACCAAAGAGACCATATTACGGGTGGTTGTTTTTCTTTTGGAATAAATGTGGCGCCTAAGCAGGTGACTCATAGTTCAATCGGAGTTTTTCGCGCCTTTTGTCTGGTATGTCTCAATTACATTTCATAGGAGCAAAATAGATGTCATACGAGTAAGAGTAAGAAGAATAGTTTTTTGTTTTTTCATCTAATCAATGAGTAAGTTCCAATTTATAACATTTTCTGACATTTCCTGTACTCAATGATATTAAATGATTAACAAGATTAATGATAATGTATCAAAACTGCAATTTGTTGCACGATTAACATTTATTTCATTGAGATGTATTATGTATTTAATATTTATAATAAGCTTTCTGTTTTCATTACATTTTAATTGCTGTTTAAAATTTAAGTACATGTTTTATAAAAACTAGCTACTATTTTTATATATTTTAACGACATAAATTATTAGGGTTATGTTGAATTATCGTCGCACTAGAGCTATAGGAGGGCTATTGGCGACTGGTTGCCATAGTTGTAGTTATTTAAAATGGATACATAGTTTTTTTTTCAATTTAGATAGAATATTGATTATTATTTTAATAATTACTATTCAATTAAATGTGTTCATTAACTACCAGTATAGTTAAATAATTAAGTTTTGAAATATGTTAAATATACTACTGTTTTTATAACTTAAATAAATGTTAAAATTATTTATACAGAAATAATTTTATAATTAAATTTAATAATAGAAGCTTGTCGTTTAACTTCTGCACAACAAATCAGGTGATTTAAATTATCTAAGTAGTTAAATTTTAAATAAAACATTCTATAATCAAATTTTTCTTAATTGTTACCCTGGGGTTCGTTGACGGAGGATCTGCCAATAGCTCTGCGGTTTTGTTTTCATGTCTCTCAAATTACTTTTGTTGCTATTCGAAATTGAGTTTTCTAAGTTTTGTTATTTTTTTAAAATACAACTTCTTGCTGTACTGTTGGTTGTTTTAATTATTTATCAAGGAAAACTTGCATTGAAAGAAGATGAAAATAAAAAAAAATAACAACTAAAATATTCTCTTCGAAAACTCATTCCCGAATACCAAAACAACAGTAATTCGAGAGACATAAAAACAAAACCGCAGAGCTATTGCCAGATCCTCCGTGAAACAACCCCATTTTTATTAAAAAAATAAGACATTAATTATCTATTAAATAATACAAATATGAGTTATGTAAAATACAAACTAATTAATGTTTATAAAAGTAATTAGTAATACATACTAAAGTAATAGTAAAAAACTGCATTTACAATGGAAATATAAATTACAAATTAATTTTAATTAAAACAATGTTAATTAAAAATAATTGTAATTAAACATAATTGTAATTAAAAATAATTGTAATTAAAAATAATTGTAATTAAAAATAATTGTAATTAAACATAATTGTAATTAAACATAATTGTAATTAAACATTATTGTAATTAAAAATAATTGTAATTAAAATAATTTTAACTAAAAATTATTTTTATTGATTTATTATAAGTCCACCCCCCCCCCCCCCCCCAAATTGTCACCCTGGATCCGCCCTTGGGTTGTACTCTGTTTCAGTTGTACTCTGTTTCATTTTAGTAGGGTACTTATCGTCTTTATTCTTCTATAAGATCAATTTATTTATTATAGAATGTTTTATTTTTTATTTTCATAGGTTCAGGGAAAATAAGAATTATGTAATAAAGAAAGTCTTAAAAAAAATGGCTACTTGTATTGTGTTAGCAAGATTTACGGCATAAGTTTTCAACATAATAAAGAAATTCCTTCCTCCAAAAACAGAACACATATAAACATACTTCGATTAGCCAATTGAGACAAATTATTTTGTTGATTGATAGATAAATAAAATGTATCGTGGACTTTGTCTTACTGCCGTGGAAGTGGTGTTGTGCTGTAAGAGAGGGATCTTAAGTGTTTGTTACTGTCAAAAAGTTACTTGTTATATTGGTACAAAAACATCATGAAATCGAACGAAAGCGTCTTATTTATTGGTTAACTAAGAGAAATAAGAAAAATAGAAATAAGAACAAATTCTTACAAAATCTAGAAAGAGAGTTAATATAGACGTTGAAATTTATATTCCTCGTTCCCCTCTAGCACACATTCCTGTGGGAAAAACTTAATAACGCAATCCTTCTCACACACGCAATTGTCTCTTAACTAAGCAAAAATATCACACCATAGTCCCTACAATTTTAAAGTAGGGACAATCTAAAGAAATCAAATCCCCCTCTATGCAACTGTCCCTTGCAGTACGCTTTTTTCATAATTCAGCATCATCATCACCCCATATTTTATTTACGCCACTAAACTGTCTTATAGACTTTTAATTTACCGTTTCTTTCGAGTTCAATAAGATGACATTCATAACGTAGAAAAAGAAAGGTATTATGGTTATTCCGTCCGTCTGATAGCCGTCCCCTTTCGTAGCCTAAACTACACATACTACAGACAATTGAAGACCTGAGTGGGAAAAACGTGCTAAGTGACATTTTTGAAAAAATTGAGATTTTTGTGTCAATGATCATGTTATTACCTGCTTTAAACATAACAGCTTTCAATTTTTTAGAAAATATTCGATTTCGTATATTTTTCGCATACGAAAATGGTAGGTGCACGCGTTTTTCGTCACATTTTCAAAGGAAGAACGTGCTAAGGATCCTTGGCATGTTCTTCCACCGAAATCGCCCGATTCCGGAACGATCGTTTAGTGGAAGAACGTGCTAAGTGACACGTTTGCGGAAATTTTTCAGACTTTCGCTTGCATTAATAGCAAAACAAAATGGTTCTTTTGCAGTTTAATCAAAAAGAATTCAACAAAATGTATTTAATATTTCCTAATTAACTTTAATTATTAAATATAATCAATGAAATTAAATTTATATTGCGTAAAACTGGGTTTTGAGTGCATTTAGCCAAATAGGAAAAAATGCATTTTGATTTTAATTTAAACGGAGTTAAAGGTTTTAAACATTTTATAAAATGTCGTCTGATTTTTATTGTAATAAACATAGATAATTTAGCAGCGAACGTATGGTATAATTAAAACAAAGTTGCACCTGCTCTATGGAGATCGCAGTTCGCGTTAAAACAACATTGCACCGAACATTCAAAGCATCTGGTTTGTTTAAAAAAATGAATTTCGGGTACAAAAATCGTTAAAGCCATTTTACGTTTGATCTCTAAAGCTATCGAACGCATTTTGTGCAATGTCCTAAACTCCTAAAATTATTAAAATGGAATTTAGAAGCAAGCGGAAAGTTGAATTTTTGCTTGAAAGTGTGAATAAAAGCTTATACGGTAAGTACAAATTTAATAAAGATATTGCTTTGTTATGTAAACTAAAATATTTTTTATAATAATTGATGTAAAAATAAAGTGACAAAGTATAAAACGTTATAAGTTCTTAATATTTATTAAATATCGATGACTTTAAAAAAGTACTATGCATCACGATTGTAAAAATAAATTGTTTAAACGATCATGTTCGACCGTTGTAGAAATGCTGTAAATTAAAGTAGCTTTCTTAAAATTGATTAAACCCTTAATTGAAAGGAGAAAGGAAAACGTAAATAACCTTAGGATCTATATCTTGCCATACAACTGATTTTTACTCTTTTTTAATATCAAAGTTTGTTTTTAAATTCGAGTATTCTTATCTAAAAACTATTTAAAAAATTATTTTGGCGAAAACTTACATCTTGCATTATAATCTATTTTCATAAGTCTTTTAAATTTAATATTTATTAAATTCAAA